>OY757023.1:18900499-19170499 GCA_963580285.1 Lucinisca nassula
TTACATATAAGTTACAGAAAGATCCGATCAAAACTGAAGGGGCTACCGTGATGACAAGGTAAAAAATCGGCATTTTCAGCAATCAAAGCGACGTAACTCTATGATAAATGGGCTGACTTTGCCGGTTGTCTAACTCCTCCGAGTTTTTATCCTTATCCACCTTATGTACAAATTTCAGAAAAATCCGATCAAAACTGAAGGGGCTACAGTGATGACAAATTCAAAAATCGACATTTTGAGCAATCAAAGGGACTTAACTCTATGAAAAAAATGGGCCAACTTGGCCGGTTTTCGAACTCGTCCGAGGTTTGATCCCCAGCCACCTTGTATATAAGTTTCAGAAAGATTCGATCAAAACTAAAGGGGCTACGGTGATGACAAGGTAAAAAATCGGCATTTTCAGCAATCAAAGGGACGTAACTATATGATAAATGGGCTGACTTTGCCGGTTTTCTAACTCCTTCGAGTTTTTATCCTCATCCACCTTATGTATAAATTTCAGAAAAATCCGATCAAAACTGAAGGGGCAACAGTGATGACAAATTCAAAAATCGACATTTTGAGCAATCAAAGGGACTTAACTCTATGAAAAAATGGGCCAACTTGGCCGGTTTTCGAACTCGTCCGAGGTTTGATCCCCAGCCACCTAACATATAAGTTTCAGAAAGATTCGATCAAAACTAAAGGGGCTACGGTGATGACAAGGTAAAAAATCGGCATTTTCAGCAATCAAAGGGACGTAACTCTATGATAAATGGGCCGACTTGGCCGGTTTTCGAAATCATTTGAGTTTTTATCAACAGCCACCTTACATATAAGATTCAGAAAGATCTGATCAAAACTGATGGCGCTACGGTGATGACAAGCCTTTCTCATAGTAAGTCTATGGGACATTGTGGTTCCCATAACAACCAAAGTTTTAGAGCGATTTCGAAAAAAAGTTTATGTCTTCAGTGTCCCACCAGAGGCATGCTACAGATGAGAAATGAGATATAGCTGCTCAAAAGTGTTGACGGACGACGGACGGACGGACGACAGAGGACCCACTATACTATAAGCTCCCCTGGAGCCTTCGGCCCAGGAGAGCTATAATAGCAGTTTCTTTTGTCAGATTTTTTTTATATAAATGTTCAGCTTATTTGAATAGGCGTGTTTCTTAGTGTTGAAGTAACGCAGGGAGAATTATATGCCCAAAAGACGAATAACTACACATCATAGAACACCAATAATGATAACAACAGTAATTATGGCACATATGATGACAATACTAGGAATAAAACATTGACAACATGGATGAGTCGATTGTCTGTGAGTGTGGGCTTGTATAATTGTCCTGAATGGAAAATAAAGGGGAATCGGAACACCCTCAGGGGAGGCAATTCCCGCAAAAGTATTTTTGTCTCCAATGTCAATAGTGGTAAACTCTTAAAAGAGCAAATTCTTGCCTATAATAGTAGACCCCGTTTTCAGTGAGCAGGGCTTGAAGAGAAGCGAACAGGAGGTCCCGAAATTTGTCTCATTTTGAAAATGGCGGAAAAATCTGCCAGGTGTTCCCATTCCCCTTAAAATACCTTCAAATTCCTGCAATGTAAGCACACTCTTTAGACCCTGGTCAGACGATGTGTGTTTGTCAATGTCCTAGCACATGAGCCCAAATATGGTCCCACAGGTAAACCAATTTACGCAGCACTATGACGTCACAGTGACAAAAATAGCCGTCACCTGGATTTCGTACAAACGCAATGTGCGCGTGGTAAGGCTTTTCTGGCCTCGTGGACAATCGCAGCAAAGCTTCTAGATCACTTGATTAACATCGATACAGATGCGGGCGGAGACATTAAAGTAACAGAGTTTCTGTCTACATGTCAACCAGCTCCCACATAGATACGGTAACAATGATGTACAGATGTACTTAACTACGATACTCAGTTAATTAAAACGAAATCGAAGATCTAGAATATACTGTACCAATTGCAAAGCCATGTAACGAATACAGTAAAGTGTTTGAGTTTCACGTCTCACCAACAGTCAAAGGTCATACGGAGACGGGGTCTCGGTTTGAAGACTCAAATGAAAGTCTGGAGAAGCCCGGGGTCGATCCTGCGATCCCTGGTTTACAAGGCGAGTAGCATAACCACTACACCACGGAAGTTTCTGTGTAAAGAATAGAAAGTAATTGAGAGACATTCACACAAAGCAAGTGTATGTAGCATTACCACATACCAATATAACAGATGTAAATCGTAAAAGGCAGTGTGACCTCAGAAAGGCCAGTCGCCAAAAATATTGTAAAACTCTAAAACATTTCGAAATTTCAACCTTCCTCCTCAATTTCAATACGGAATTGTACTTGAACCATGTCATTTGGAACTTTCTTGCATCATTTTAACAATGTGTGTGGGTGTGTGTGAATTCGGGTTTAACGTCGTTTTCAACAATTGTTCAGTCATATCACGACGGTGGCTGGTTGCGACAGGGAGCTCACTGTTCACTTTTATAGTGCTGCCTCACTGAAGTATCATGCCACAGACACATTACATGATACCACACCCGGTCACATTATCCTGACAGTGGGTCGACCAGTCCTAGCTCTACTCCGTAAATCTGAGTGCCAAGCGAGGAGCAGCTAGTACCATTTTTAACGACTTTGGTATGTCGCGGCCCGGGATCGAACCTCCCGTTCCCCGGAGCGGACACTCTGCCAACTGAGCTATCGGGGCCGGTGCATCATGTTAAGAAATCCGTAAAATGAACACCCATCTAAACCCACGTTTTATAGAGAAAACTGGGGTTTTCAGGGGTATACAAATCTTTAGCTATTTTCGACTCCAAGACATAGTTTGTAGGCAACCACAACCTAGGCTTGGAATATAAATTAGAAAACTATTAAAAATGTTATCAGAAAAGAAGCCATTTTTGGGATATGAAAGAGTGCTCTATGTCACACGGGTATGTTATCGAACAATACCTCACCGTTGTTCATCACGTGAACGAGTCCGTGTAATGAACACCCCCTTAAACCCTACTTTATAAAGAGAAAACTGGGGTTTACGGGGTAAACATTATTTTTCTTATTTCCAGTCCAAAACATAGGTTGTGGGTACTCGTTAGAACCGCCTCAATGAGGCGGTTCTAACGAGCACTCACAACCTTTGTTTGAAATGTAAATAAGAAAAATGTCATAGATTTTCATCAGAAAAGTAGCCATTTTGGAGATGTGAAAAATTCACTTTGTCGGATCGCAAAAGTAAGCATCTTCGTGTTGTTTACAATGACGTCAGTTATGCAATGACCCTTTGACGTCATCATATTATTCTAAAATTCTGTCGTTCAGTGCGATAACGTTACATCGATCAACGTACCGTCGACAAAGTAAGACACAACTTGTGATATCAAATTTTCAAACTCCATGTTCAAACAGCACGTGGATTGCATGATTTGAACATGGGTTTTGTTGTTTGACGTGGCTTTTGGTCCATTCAAGCAGCTTCAAACAGCTATGTTAATAGGATTTTATGCAGAAACATAGGGTCATTGCCCATGGCTGTTTGAAGCCATGGCTGTTTGAAGCAATTGTCAAATGGACCGAAAGCCACGCTGAAACAACAAAACCCATTTTCAAATCATTACATTCACGTGCTGTTTGAACATGTATTTTGAGCTTTAGATATCACAAGACGGGCCTTGATTTGTTACCGTTACGTTGGAATATTTGAAATGACTAGATGGGTCTTGTTTTGTTTATGATTACATGAACGCTTCGTTCAGTGCGATAACATTACGTCGTTCAACGTATCGTAAACAAAACAAGTCCCATCTTGTCAATTAAAAAATATTCAAACAACGCGTGAAACTCTTGATTTGAACATGGGTTGTATTGTCTGAGGACGGCTTTAGGTCCATTTGACAATGAATTCGAACAGCCATGCGCATATGAATTTATGCAAGAACATTGTATTAATAACCCATATATGAAGGGTCGCAACCAGGGTCATTGGCAAACAATGTAGAACGAGATAATACACCACAGAACACACCACATAATGTATTGTCTGATCAGGGTATACATTGATTGCTTTAAAGTACAGAAATTTCAGGGTTAAACGAAACAGTCTAAGGCCATTCGACATTATTTTTTCAGTCTACACTTAGAGACAATTCATCAGTATTGACAGTGCTTTGTTTTACCCTTTTTGTACCAAATGGAATCTCCCACCTTATATATGGCATGAGTACATTTCTAAATGTAGGGGTTTCAGATTGTGTTTTCTTCAAAATTTATTCAAGAAATGACTTAACTGTTTGCAAACAGTGTAGGCCCTGACCAGACGCCGCGTCCTGCGGCGTCTGATCTGGGCCTGCACTGTTTCCCAAGGTACCTGGTACTGCATGGGTCAAGAAACCGTTTCTCGCTATCACAGGAAGTGAAATCGCCGGAGTGTTTTAGAATATCAATACGCAACTGACTATAGAGCATGAAATATGCCGTTCATTAATATTGAAATATCAAATGTTGGTACTTTAAATATGTTCTATAAAAGGGTTATCCTTTGGAAGCAAGGAATGCACCACAGAACTAAAAAATATGGAGTATAAATGTTTTCTGGGCCAGACTAACTAGTTTCGGCCAATTATGCCTCATCAGTGACCCTGAGCTATTTTCGAAATTCCACAATGGAATCAATGATCCCAAAGGACAAGAAAATATAATCTACACAATGATGTAGGGCAGGGAGACGTTTTACCGCCGCCACCAATTCCCACACACCAGCTGTGGTGAATTTAGATATGTTCTATAAAAGGGTTATCCTTTGGAATTAAGGAATGCACCACAGAACTGAAAAATATGGAGTATACATGTTTTCTGGGCCAGACCAGCTAGTTTCGGCCAATTAGGCCTCATCAGTGACCCTCAGCTATTTTCGAAATTCCACAATGGAATCAATGATCCCTAAGGACAAGAAAATATAATCTACACTATGATGTAGGGCAGGGAGACGTTTTACTGCCGCCGAACATTCCCACACACCAGCTGTAGTGAAGTTAAGTATGTTCTATAAAAGGGTTATCCTTTGGAAGCAAGGAATGCACCACAGAACTGAAAAGTATGGACTCTACATGTTTTTCTGGACCAGACTAGCTAGTTTCGGCAAATTAGGCCTCATCAGTGACCCTGAGCTATTTTCGAAATTCCACAATGGAATCAATGATCCCAAAGGACAAGAAAATATAATCTACACCATGATGTAGGGCAGGGAGACGTTTTACCGCCGCCACCAATTCCCACACACCAGCTGTGGTGAATTTAGATATGTTCTATAAAAGGGTTATCCTTTGGAATTAAGGAATGCACCACAGAACTGAAAAATATGGAGTATACATGTTTTCTGGGCCAGACCAGCTAGTTTCGGCCAATTAGGCCTCATCAGTGACCCTCAGCTATTTTCGAAATTCCACAATGGAATCAATGATCCCTAAGGACAAGAAAATATAATCTACACTATGATGTAGGGCAGGGAGACGTTTTACTGCCGCCGAACATTCCCACACACCAGCTGTAGTGAAGTTAAGTATGTTCTATAAAAGGGTTATCCTTTGGAAGCAAGGAATGCACCACAGAACTGAAAAGTATGGACTCTACATGTTTTTCTGGACCAGACTAGCTAGTTTCGGCCAATTAGGCCTCATCAGTGACCCTCAGCTATTTTCAAAACTCCACAATGGAATCAATGATCCCAAAGGACAAGAAAATATAATCTACACCATGATGTAGGGCAGGGAGACGTTTTACAGCCGCCACACATTCCCACACACCAGCTGTAGTGAAGTTAAATATGTTCTATAAAAGGGTTATCGTTTGGAAGCAAGGAATGCACCACAGAACTGAAAAATATGGAGTATGGGCAGGTCTAAAGTTTATGGGCAGGTCAAATGCAATCTAAACATTCATATACTGCCTTTTGTGTTGTACTATTAAAATCCCATTAGGGTTTTTGATTGTCAACACAATATAGGTCATTTTGGGGACGTTGCTTCCAGTTTTGTTGGACTTATAGCCGACAATGATGAGATAAAATAACATCTCAAGCCCCGTCGCCTAATGAAACCAATATGGTTTGTATGCATGGACGTTCGCACTCGCACCACTCAGCACCAGAACTTCTAAGCGGTATATTAATACTCACGTGCAGTCGGTTTCACCGCTGCCTGAAAACACCATGCAGCCCCAACTATTGGTGCAAGCCCTGATGGGCAGGGGCCGTAATCTCATCAGGTAAACATTTTTTTGTTATTATTTTATATTGAGCAGTGAAATCAAAGACTGTGTATTTTGTTTGTTTGTTTGAGTTGAAGTTTTACGTCCCCGTCAACACTGTAAAGGTCAATTTAGAGACGGTGTTTTCAATTTTGTGGGACTTTTACCCGACATTGAGATGAAATGACACCTCAAGCCCTGCCGCCCAATGAAACCAATAGGGTTTATAAGCATGGGCGGGCCGACTTGCACCGCTTTTCCTGGGCAGGCTTATATCCTCTAAGCGGTTTACCAGTACTCGTGTGCGAGTCGGTTTCAGCTCTCCGTGGAAGCATCATACAGCAGCCCATCTATTTCTTCAAGCCCCGATGGGCGGGGGCGGCAATTATGGTTGTTATGACATGACGTTATCCACCACATACATGTAACAGCGACGATATATGCTAAATGATATTTTCATAGCATCACGTGAACAAGTCCTTGAAATGAACACCCTATAAACACCACTTTTTATACAGAAAACTGGGGTTTACGGGGGTATACATTATTTTTCTTATTTTTGTTCGAAGACATAGGTTGTGGGTACTTGATAGAACCGCCTCATTGAGGCGGTTCTAACGAGCACCCACAACCTTTGTTTGGAGTACAAATAAGAAAAATATCACAAATGTTCGTCGGAAAAGTAGCCATTTTGGTGATAGGAAAGATTGTACTAAGGCACGCGGATGTGTTATCGTTATGCTTTGAAAACTAGCATACCCATTTATTGCCACATTAGGAACCCTGGCTACTGTTTGGCTGGTTTTCGTAGAATAAAACAAAATTTACGTTTTTTGTTTCAATTAATACTCCTATTTCATCGAAATGTGTTGAAAAAAAATAAATACAATGCCTGACTACTTTTTGGTTTGTTTTTCGTAGATTAAAAAGAAAATTTACTTTGTCTTTGGTTTCGATTTTTTTTTTCAGTATTTCATCGAATGTGTGTAAAAACTATTTGAGCAAAACTATGAACAATATCACAAAATGGCCAATTTGCTATCCAAAACAAAATAATTTAAGCGATACACACTCTTAAAAACAAACCATAACAAAAATAAACGCGACAGAAGAACCGACTTGGGACGGTAAGTGAAACGAATTCATCGATTTTACGTGGCGCCCTTATTTCCGTCGCGATTTAGACAAATAATTTGTTTTGTCTATATGAAGGCCTCCTTACTCATCAGAGCAACATCTCCATGAACACAAAACCTCTTAGTAAAGAGAAAACTGGGGTTTACGGGGGTAAACAATATTTAGAACCGCCTCATTGAAGTTGTATCGTATGGCACAAAGTACAACAATGCACTTGTCCATACACGATTAAAGTTGTATCGTGTATGGACAAAAGTCGAATGCTTGCACAGCACAATGATAATCCCAGTTGCAGACCTATAGCGCTTATTTGAGACACTTGCCTTCTTAATTATCTGTTCTGAACAGATACGCTTTATTATCTCCAGTACTGCGCTTCCCAATAACACGATATGCTAAAATATTGGCATTAAAACAATCAAATGGGCCCCGTCAAGCGATTTTGGTACTTATCGCCTATGCGAGCAGCGAAGGTTCAGGCGAGCCTGCGCATCCGCGCAGTCTCGCCAGAACCTTCGCTGCTCGCTCATACAAGCAGTGAATCAAGAGGAACCTTCAGACAGAAAGCCATATCCCTGGCCCCTCTGAATGGCTGGGCATGCGCAGTTAAAATTTGTCATGACGGAATGCTCGAAGACACCAATTCGCTTGGCGGGGCTGAAATGATGGCACATTCTGTCTGGCAGTGTTCATTCATTGTCCATTATGTGGATTATTCATAACTTCCGCTCCAATTGTGTTACCACTGAGGTTTATATCCAAGAACGCGAAACGCCTGCATTTCCATAACCCATAAAATTATATGCCTAGTGTCCACTTTTAAAGACAGACTCAATCTGTCATTTCTAGCTATCCTGCAGGTTTTAAAGTAGTTCCGGCTTTCTTCCGGCTATTTCAACCTTCCTCCACAATTTCAATACGGAATTGTACTTGAACCATGTCATTTGGAACTTTTTTGCATCATGTTAACAAATCCGTAAAATGAACACCTATCTAAACCCACGTTTTATAGAGAAAACTGGGGTTTTCAGGGTTATACAAATGTTTTGCTATTTTCGACTCCAAGACATAGTTTGTAGGTACTTCTTAGGGCAACCACAACCTACGTTTGGAATATAAATTAGAAAACTATTAAAATTGTTATCAGAAAAGAAGCCTTTTTTGGAATATGAAAGAGTGCTCTATGTCACACGGGTGTGTTATCGAACATTAACTCACCGTTGTACATCACGTGAACGAGTCCGTGTAATGAACATATCCTTAAACCCCACTTTATATAGAGACAACTGGGGTTTACGGGGTATACATTATTTTTCTTATTTCTACTCCAATACATAGGTTGTGGGTACTCAATGAGGCGGTTCTAACGAGCACTCACAGCCTATGTTTGAAATATAAATAAGAAAAATATCTTAGATTTTCATCAGAAAAGTAGCCATTTTGGAGATGTGAAAAACGCACAATGTCGCAGGGGTATAATGTGATCGCAAAAGTAAGCATCTTCGTGTTGTTTACAATGACGTCAGTTATGCAGTGACCCTCTGACGTCATCATAATATTCTTAAATTCTATCGTTCAGGGCGATAACATGACATCGTTCAACGTAACGTAGACAAAACAAGACACAACTTGTGATATCAAGTGATCAAAATCCATGTTCAAATAGCACCTGGATTTCATGATTTGAACATGGATTTTGTTGTTGGATGTGACTTCTGGTCCATTTAAGCAGCTTCAAACAGCTATGTTAATAGGATTTTATGCAGGAACATGGGGTCTATGCGCATGGCTGTTTGAAGCCATGGCTGTTTGAAGCAATTGTCAAATGGACCGAAAGCCGTGCTCAAACAATAAAATAGAAGTGAAGGCAATGATGGGCCGTGTTATCCCCACGCTTTTAAAAAAAGCGTTCGTTGATATTGTGAACGCCTCCGTCCGTCCGTCCGTTTGTCTGACCGTCTGTCCGTCACGCTATCTCCTCCTTAACCACTTGTCGGAATGTAACCAAATTTGGTACACAGCTTCCTTACATTGTAAAAGATGAGGGCGTGCAACGTCACATTAATTTTGGGCCCCGCCCCCGGGGGCCTTGGGAAGGGGTCAAACGGTCAAATATCAATTAAATTCAATTTCAAAGTCAATTATATAGATTTTGAAACCAAACCTTGCATAAGTAATGGTTAATGATATATGTAACACATATTGAACGGGATTTTGGCTGCAATCCCTGGGTCATGCCCAAGGGGTCGGACTTGGGGGGGGGGGGGGTCAGGGGGTCAATATTCAAATTTTACCGAATATAGTCATACGGAACATCAAATTTAAGGGAGTGATTAGTAGAATACAATACAAGTAAAATTTTGACCCTGGGTCAGAGTGGGGCCCTGGGGGAGGGGTCAAAGGGTGAAAATTTAAGTTTTTTGGAACATAGTCATGGGGCATATGAAATTGAAGGACATGGTTAGTAGAATATAATACAGGTAATATTTTGACCCTGGGGTCAAATTAGGGCCCAGGGTGAGGGGTTTTCGGTACTTGGCCCCTCTGTAGAAAGCGTGGGGATTTGCGATGGCGCGCCATCGACAGTATTCTAGTTTTGTTTACGATACAATATTTACATAACCAGTGTAAAGTCTAATGTAAACATATAGAAAGCAATGTAGTTCATACTCCCATGAACGCATCGAATCACATAGTTTTCAGTGACGTCAAGTGATGTCATTCTAAACCATGGTTCTCTAGGGGCGTTTGTGACGTCAACGCTCTTCCGCTCTTTGAAGAGAAACATCGTGTAAATGTTTTTCAGCTTTAAAAGTTTGCCATATAAGCATTTTTGTCCCCCAGTGATGAGGGGCAAATAATGTTAATATAAAAAAATAAACTTAATTTTTCTGTTTTTCATGAATGTATGAACGACAGCGGGTCGCTAGCAAAGTTTACGGGTTCAATTACTTTGCACTCGACCCACTGCGTTCATACTTCCATGAACATCAGAGGCCAGTTGTTCTAAACTAACGACATCGTTAGTTAACGTATCGTTAAAACTTTGATCATTAAATATGGCAAACATGCTCAAATATTGGTGAAAAATGTGAGCAGCTTTTGCGGATGCAAAAGCTGTTCACATTTTTGCAGCAAAAATATCAAAATTTTCGATATTGTACAGATAAGATTGAGAAGAACTTTACAGCGCACACGCATTTGTTTCGCATTTGTAACGCGCGAGATTCGCACTCATGATTCACGCGTTTCACTTGCGAATGACATTTTAGCCAACGCGATATTGCGTGTAGATCGCGATTGTTGACCAGCCAATTAAACATGAGTGTCGAAAACGCAGATAGTGCACATTCACAGACTGCTTCGCGTTTCAAAAGCAACCAATCAGTACCGCGTATCTATTTCACACTTATCCTTCTTTTTTGTTTCTTTTTTCTATTTCTTCCAATTTTTCTTATTCCAGATATTTTTTTTCAGTTTGAACGTGACAAATCTGGCCGACTAGTCAATTATCCATTTACATTTGCCTGGGGATAAAGGGTAAAATACAGGTACTGAGTCGTGATTGAAGTTGACTGGCCAAATGCAGGATGTTTATTGACCAAAAGTTTTATGACACCCAGGTGCAACTGGGGGGCTATAAAGATAGCTGTTTAAAACAACATCTCATTATCGTCAATTATTCTAGATGTCCGAAATAATCAATGTTCTTTCACTCACAGAAGCGGCCCAATTTTCAATTAGTTATTTTTGTAATTTTCCTTTATTTTGTTTAATTAACTCGGAGAATCAAGTTGAGTTTTCTTCGATATTTATTTGGAAATGCCTGAACCTTTTGCATGAAATGTAGGCCCTGATCAGAGGCCTACGTCTGCTGCGTCTGATCTGGGTCTGCACGGTTTTTGCCATTTGGCAACAAATTGAATCTTTCACCTTGTTAATAGAGCAAGTCCATCTCAAAATTAAAGAGTATGAAGTTTTGTTTTCTTTGTTTATTTTGGCAAACCGAGTAGGTCCTGATCAGACGCCTACTTCTGCTATGTCTGATCTGGATCTGCACTTTATTTTGCCATTTGGCGTCAACTGGGATCTTTCACCTTGTAAAAAGCACAAGATCGTTTCAAAATTTAAGAGTGTGAGGGTGTGTTTTCTTCAAAATTTATTTTGAAAATATCTGAAGCTTTTTGAAACAATGTAAGCCCCGATCAGGTGCCTATTTATGTTGCGTATGATCTTGGTCTGCACAGTTTGCTAATTGGCGCCAAATGGCATCTTCCTCTTTGTAAATAGCACAAAACCATTTGGAAATATAAAAGTGTGAGGTTGTCTTTTCTTCAAAATTTCCGAAATAATTGATGTTCCGTCACTCACAGAAGCAGCTCATTTATTTAATTACTTATTGCTGTAATTTTCATCTATTTTATTTTCATTAATATTTTTGTTTTAACAAATGGAATTTTCCACCTAACATACATTTTTTTTTCGAAATTTATTTGGGAAATAACTGAATATTTCGTAATCTTCTATAATCTAGGCCCTGATCAGACGCCTACTTCTGCTGCGCCTGACCTGGGGCATTTTTACTATTTCCATTTTTCCCATTTTCTTCAAAATTTAATAAATTTGGAAAAAAATGCCTGAACATTTTGCAAACAGTGTAGTTCCTGATCAGACGCTAATTCTGTTGCGTTTGATCTGGGTTTGCACTTTTTTGCCAATTGGCGCCAAATGGAATCTTCCACCTTATAAATAGCACAAGACAAGTTCAAAATTTAAGAGAGTAAGGTTGTGTTGTTTTCAAAAATATTATGAAAATGTCTGAAGCTTTTGGAAGCAATGTAGGCCCTGATCAGACGCCTAGTTTTTCTGCGTCTGAACTGGGCCTGCACTGTTTGCCATTTGGCGCTAAACTTTATGAACTTTAAGAAATGTGCGTATTTCAGCCTTTACCTTTTCCTTATTTTTATTTATGTGCTTATATATTCATTTAATTGCCTTTGATCCAAACAGAGATTGTTGGATTTTCACTGCGAAAATACGCCTTTACCATTCTTTTGATTTTTTTACCACCAAAACTGAACATTTTCCGTTATTTTGATATTTCTGCACAAGACATAGGTTGTTGTACTCGTTAGAACCGACTCGGCGAGGCGGTTCTGGCGAGTACCCACAATCTATAATTTGTGCAGAAATAAGAAGAATATATACCCCCTTAAATTCCAATTTTACTATTTAAAAGTGGGGATTAGCGGGGTCAAATATGTATAGGTGTGTTTCAAGATGTGTTAGAAACACCATAAACATCTATTTAATGGCGGTTCTGATGAGCGCCCACAAACCAGTAAATAGACGTGACTTGTCAAACAAATATCCCAGGATAAACGATTACCCTCTTGGTTGCCTACACCATATGCATCAGAATACCCCGAGTGTTTATTGTCTCTAAACTGCCAGACATTAGGGTGTTATGCAATCCAAAATATGTCTTTAAATGTAAATATTAGTGTGTGTGTTTATCCGAAGAAATCACTACTGATAAGAGAGGCCAATACCGCCATTAATTTGTGAATGAATAAAAAAATAAAATAAAGAATATTGGTCAAACATACGAGCTAAGAGGATTTTGATTGGTCCGTGCTCTTTCGCATTCACGCGGTTTATCTTCGCTTACCTTTCTTATTCTTATTGGTTGGAATTCTCTCGCAAAGAAACGCGTATTGAGTTAGCCTAACGCGTTACGAATAATCAGTTTCATTGGCTGATATTAAACGCGTTGCAATCGCGTATGAACGCGATGAACCGCGTATTGAAACCCGTATATTTAACACGCACGCAATGCGCGTATGTCCCGCGGACAAAACGCGAAAATGGTTAGGTTCTTCTCGAGCTTACCTGTACTTGTTAGAAGAGTTAACAATATGAGCACTAACGAGCTCGTTAAGCTAACGATGCTTTGAACACTGAACTGGCCCCAGAAAAATAAATTTCATTTCTTAATTGAACGACGTAACGTTATCGCCCTGAAAGTAGCGTTTTACAGTTCTATGATGACGTCAGAGGATTACGGCGTAACAACAACATTCTGAAATAGTCGCCATGTTGGTTCGCCGGTCTCTTTTGTCGAGTTTATATTGAGTTTATATGGAGCTTTTTCAAAATTTCCGTTGTAATCGTATGTTATACAAGAACAACGATCAGGAGACCGCTAGGCTGAATGTTCAAATATCTTCCGAGGGATCCGGCAAATGTTAATGCAAAGAAATAACCATGGATGATCGTTGTTTTTGCATAAGTTACGATTCCGAGAGCAAGTCTTGTCGAAAACGCCCAAAGGCTCCTTATAAAATCTGCAAACCAATATGGCGGCTACATGTAGTTCAGAATGTTGTTTACAATAACGCTGTTACGTAGCAACCATATGACGTAATTATAGAACTCTAAAACGCTACGTTCAGCGCGATAACGTTATGTCATTCAACGTGGCGTAAACAAAACAAGTCACATCTTGCCATTTCAAATATTCCAACAGCACGTGAATTTCTTGATTTGAACACAGGTTGTATTGTCTGAGCACGGCTTTTGGTCCATTTGACAATGATTTTCGAACAGCCATGCGCATATGAATTTATGCAAGAACATTGTATTAATAACCCATATATGAAGGGTCGCAACCAGGGGCATTGGCAAACAATGTAGAACGAGATAAGACACCACAGAGCACACCACATAATGTCTTGTCTGATCAGGGTATACATTGATTGATTTAAAGTACAGAAATTTCAGGGCTAACGGAAACAGACTAAGGCCATTCAACATTATTTTTCCAGTCTACACTTAGAGACAATCCATCAATACTGACAGTGGGTTGTTTAAGAAACCGTTTCTCGCTATCAGAGGAAGTGAAATCGCCGGAGTGTTTTAGAATATCAATACGCAACTGACTATAGAGCATAAAATATGCCGTTCGTTAATATAGAGGATCTTACATGAGTGATCATGTATTATTGAATTTATTAAACGAGTTGAGGAAAAGGGACAATATGCGAGGCTTTGCCGAGCATTTTATCCCTTTTCGTCAACGAGTTTAATAAATTCAATAATACATGAGCACGAATGCAAGATTCTATTTATCATATGACATTGAAAACGCATATTATTCACGATTGTTTACAAAAATGTCAACATTCCGCCATTAGTAAACGCGACGTCGTTAAGGACGCCGTACATGTAACGTTACGGGACGTACCAACCTAATTATCATATTTAATCCACTAGATGATTATCGAAAATATTACATGGCGTTATTACACTCTCAGACGCGACGTCATATGATAAATTGAAATATCAAATGTTGGTACTTTAAAGTTTATGGGCAGGGCAAATGCTATCTAAACATGGATAAACTGCATTTTGTTCTGTACTATTAAAATGCCATTAGGATTTTTGATTGTCAACACAGTATAGACCATTTTGGGGACATTGCTTCCAATTTTGTTGGACTAATAGCCGACAATCATGAGATAAAATAACATCTCAAGCCCTGTCGCCTAATGAAACCAATATGGTTTATATGCATAGACGTTCCGACTCGCACCACTTAGCACCAGACCTTCTAAGCGGTTTATTAATACTCACGTGCAGTGGGTTTTGCCGCTGCCGGAAAGCACCATGCAGCCCCAACTATTTTTGCAAGCCCTGATGGGCAGGGGCCGTAATCTCATCAGGTAAACAAAGTTTTTTTTTTATTTTATATTGAGAAGTGAAATCAATGTGTATTTGTTTGAAGTCCCCGTCAACACTGTAAAGATCATTTTGGAGACGGTGCTTTCAATTTTGTGGGACTTTTACCCGACATTGAGATGAAATGACACCTCAAGCCCTGCCACCTAATGAAACCAATAGGGTTTATAAGCATGGACGGGCCGACTCGCACGGCTTTGCCTGGGCAGGCTTATATCCTCTAAGCGGTTTACCAGTACTCGTATGCCAGTCGGTTTCAGCTCTCCGTGGAAGCATCATACAGCAGCCCATCTATTTCTTCAAGCCCCGATGGGCGGGGCCGGCAATTATGGTTGTTATGGCATGACGTTATCCACCACATAACAGCGACGATATATGCTAAATGATATTTTCATAGCATCACGTGAACAAGTCCTTGAAATGAACACCCTATAAACACCACTTTATATACAGAAAACTGGGGTTTACGGGGGTAAACATTATTTTTCTTATTTTTGTTCCAAGACATAGGTTGTGGGTACTCGTTAGAACCGCCTAATTGAGGCGGTTCTAACGAGCACCCACAACCTATGTTTGGAGTACAAATAAGAAAAATATCACAAATTTTCGTCGGAAAAGTAGCCATTTTGGTGATAGGAAAGAATGTACCAAGGCACGCGGATGTGTTATAGTTATGCTTTGAAAACTAGAGACCCGTTGGCTGGTTTTCGTAGAATAAAACAAAATTTTACTTTTTTTGTTTCAATTAATACTCATATATCATCGAAATGTGTTGAAAAAAAATAAATACAATGCCTGACTACTTTTTGGTTTGTTTTTCGTAGAATAAAAAGAAAATTTACTTTATCTTTGGTTTCGATTTTTTTTTCAGTATTTCATCGAATGTGTTGTAAAAACTATTTGAGCAAAACTATGAACAATATCACAAAATGGCCAATTTGCTATCCAAAACAAAATAATTTAAGCGATACACACTCTTAAAGACATACCATAACAAAAATAAACCGCGACAGAAGAACCGACTTGGGACGGTCAGTGAAACGAATTCATCGATTTTACGTGGCGCCCTTATTTCCGTCGCGATTTAGACAAATAATTTGTTTTGTCTACATGAAGGCCTCCTAACTCATCAGAGCAACATATCCATGAACACAAAACCTCTTAATAAAGAGAAAACTGGGGTTTACGGGGGTATACATTATTTAGAAACGCCTCATTGAAGTTGTATCGTATGGCACAAAGTACAACAATGCACTTGTCCATACACGATTAAAGTTGTATCGTGTATGGACAAAAGTCGAATGCTTGCATTCCACAATGATAATCCTAGTTGCAGAATTATAGCGCTTATTTGAGACACTTGCCTTCTTAATTATCTGTTCTGAACAGATACACTTTGTAATCTCCAGTACTGCGCTTCCCGATAACACGATATGCTAAAATATTGGCATTAGAACAATCAAATGATGGCACATTCTGTCTGGCAGTGTTCATTCATTGTCCATTATGTGGAATATTCATAACCTCCGCTCCAATTGTGTTACCACTGAGATTTATATCCAAGAACGCGAAACTCCTGCATTTCCATAACCCATAAAATTATATGCCTAGTGTCCATTTTTAAAGACAGATTCAATCAGTCATTTCTAGCTATCCTGCAGGTTTTAAAGTAGTTCCGGCTTTCTTCCGGCTTTGACCGCCATAGAAATATGAGTCCGCACAAAATGTAGTCCGGTTTTCTTTCATTTTAGGCGCAGTAAACAAAATTGAACAAGCCTGTTAGTAATCCTAAAAGCGTGATACAAAGTTTGAAGCAAACGACTTTACAATTTTATCTTACCCAGACATTAGATTCTGCATTTCATATAAGGAGATGAGTCGTTAGAAATGTGAAGTCATGTTTTCTGTGACGACATTACCTCTGCTACAGTTAAAATGGTAAGATTACCCTTTCATCCACGAATTTCTCAAGTGTACTCTCCTACCAGTGAATTTGCACATGTACATTCTACTTCAAGTAAACTGACGACCCCCGCCTACCGGGGCTAGAAGAAATTGACTGGGCTACACGATGCTACCACGCAGAGCTGAAACCAACCGCACATGAATACTGGTAAACCACATAGAGGTTCTAAGCATGCATAGGAGTGCTTATAAACCATGAATATTCATCTTATTGGTTTAAATGGGGAACAGGGCTTGGGATATCATTCCATCTCAATGTCGGATAAAGGAAGCAAAGTTTCCAAAATGACCTATGACGTGTTGCCGGGGACGTTAAACCTAAAACCAAGGAAGGTAAATTAGATGTCTAGCCAATAGAAAAGCCTTGCAGACCAGGATAAGATGAACAATCTCACCAGGATCTACACCGTTTGCATATGTATCTGCACCGGGCTAAAGGGTTGAAAGGGTAAGATATCTCTACGTTAACACGGCCTACATAAATATTAAACACGTGACGCGAGAAAAAAAAACTCAACCATACTGTAGCAAGCCAGCAATAAAGTGATCACTGTTCAAAAGATATTGCAGACCTGATTAACTTATGTAAGCACAAACAGAATACTAAATAATTAGTTACACGCCGCAAAACTTCAAACAACAAAATAGTGTTTTCCTTTATTTGTAGCGCACGCCACATTGTCATTCTCTTAACGCCACATGACATAATAGTTCGACAAGTTTAAGTTTTTACCCAAGGTTGAGTCTACGCTTTGTGTTGTCTTGCCATGTGTATGTTGTATTAACCCATGCATACCTTGTGCTCCTTTTTTGGGGACAATGACAAACAGTGTAGACAGATCAGACGCCGCTTTATGTATAGACACAGATTAGACGCCGCATAAAGGGGCGTCTGATCTTGGTCTACACTGTTTGCCCAATGGACGTAAAACTTACGACGCAGCATTACGAAAACACGCCAATACAAATAATTTGTAAACTTAACCGCCGAAAACATGAACATTTCCAGGCGAAAAATTGTGATATTTTTCTTATTTCTGCTCGCAATATAAATTGTGGGTATTCGTTAGAACCGCCTCATCGAGGCGGTTCTAACGGGTACCCACAATCTATATTTTAAAGCAGAAAAAAGAAAAATAAGGTATACCCCTGTAAACCCCAGTTTTACTATATAGTAATAAGAGAAATAAGGTATACCCCTGTAAACCCCAGTTTTACTATATAAAAGTGGGGTTCAAGGGTGTCAAAATTATATAGGCGTGTTTTTGTGATGCAAAAACAAATGTGACCCCCTATAACTGGAAATGGACCCCTCCAAACTTTTTAGGTAGAATATTCCATTGTCATATGTGGGCTAATGTTCAAGTAAAATGACAGTGTGTAACAGCTGAAGATTCGTACAAATCAAGTCCATGCCAACGCCTGGCACTGACAAAACGAAATATCCATTAGACAGGTACATTTTTGGCGGTGGGGGGAAGGGGGTACGACCCTTTCAAGATTATTTTACTCATATTGAGCCGATAGTTTATCAGGGATGGACGAAATCGGAGTACCCAGAATAAAACACCTGACCTTCCGTTGCAGAACTTGACGTCTCACATGTGACCCAAGCTAGGCTCGAACTCCGGCGGTGAAAAGGTCAGCGATCTTGCCCACTATGCCACGGATGCCCGTAAAGACAGGTACATACGTACATAATATACCTTGTATTCTCTGACATTGTAGGTTAACCTTGTGGGAAAAATATCATCCAAGCTAGCTGTCTTACTTTGTTTCGAAATAGACAAAAAAGATATCTACTGTATTACATGTGTATTTTGTACGCATGAGAGCGTGTGATAAACATAAGAAAGCGTTCGCTTTAATCATTTTGACTAATTACACTGATGACAATTTCAGTAGAAAATAATATTCAACCAGTCGTGACCTTTCCTTAAATGCTTCTGGAATAAAAGTAAACATAACGGTAATATTTTTAGACGAATGAAAATACCGGAATGCAACGAATCAAATGGATATTGAACTTTTATTTCAAAAATAACCAAACATTACAACACGCGTAAATAAGAAACATGGGGCACCATTCCGTTAAATCATTCAGCCGTCTGGTGCATGAACGACGTAAATTGGCGTCTAAGCGACGTTTCAGCGACGACTCACACTTCTGCTGATCGTTTCCGGGTCACGGTTTCGACGTACAAGTGTAAGGTATGCCGACGCTACGCATGTGTAGTAGAGAGTGACAGATGGGCTGGAACAAGCGTAATTGTATAGGGAGGTATCGCATATGGTTAGCGAACACAGCTTAATGTCATTAAGAACTTTCAAGATCATAGCTGGGACGTGGACTTAACAGCGCGACGTTACACCAATCAAGTGTTTAGGCCTCACGTGGTTGCATATTTTTTACGCTCAGAAACTGGGGTATCTTTACCAGCAGGATAACGCGGGCCTATAGTGCTGTTCTTACTCAAAACTTTCTTCAAGCCAATGAAATTCATGTACTGATCTAGCCAGCCAGCCATCAACCATAGTGCAGTTTATATTTTACTTTTGGTCCTTTGAGATCAGCGTGAATATTCTGAGAAATCAGAAATAAATTATTGGCTTAGATTCATATTCTAAACAGGTTTTTAATTATTTGGACCCCATTTTGATTTATATCAGTCTTTGAATCGACTGCCTTTTCGAATTTCGCAAAATTGCAGTATGTTTCCTCTGGCTTTCTTTGCCAGATCATTACAGGATCACTGATGAGGCTTTATTAGCCGAAACTACGTAGTATGACCCATCTTCTTTCTTATGAATGTTTTCATTGCTCTTAAAGGAACTCATTTTTGATTTTTATTTCTCCTCCGATCTCCCCATCACGTGAACAAGTCCGTGAAATGAAGACCCCGCAATACTTCACTTTATATAGAGAAAACTGGGGTATACGGGGGTATACATTTTTTCCTTATTCTTGCTCCTAGACATCGTTGTGGGTACTCGTTAGAACCGCCTCAATGAGGCACCCACAACCTATGTTTGCAGTATTTATAAGAAAAATATAACGGATGTTCATAAGAAAAATGGCCATTTTGGAGGTGTGAAAAAATGCACTATGTCACACGGGTGTGTTATCGTAATGCTTTGGGGCGAGTTGGGGAGATATATCCACAACCGACCAGACAAAACTGTTGTTTATGGATTACGACAGTAGCATTGTTAAAACTTGAAATTCACTACTTCCGTTGTGTTGATGACGATCAAAATGTTGTCCAGATTTTGCAGAAATTTACAAAAAAAAAAAAATAAATAAATAATAATAAATAAAATAAATAAAAATAAATCTAATTTTTCATAATTAACAAATACGATGCGCTTTTTTTTTCAAAATATATCAAAATTAAATGTTTTTTCGCGTTGATTAGCTGTTCAGTATATATCTCAAAAACCTAACTGAAGCTGCTCTGAGACTGAAACTGCGGTTTTCATTCAGTGTATAAATAAATGCACAAATCTACAAAAAAATACACGTAACGTAAGACACATTTCTTACGTTACGCATTTCTTTTGTGAGCGTCCAATTTTGACAGGTTACTAATGTTTGATTTTGAAAACGTATGTTGCATCCCTAAACGTCCGACATCCCTAAGTGTCCGACAAAATATTAATTTCTCGCAAAATTGTTAGAAACGGTGGGGAATGTTCAATTATGACATTTTAAGTGAAAATTTCGAAAAAAAAATTTTTTGGAAATATTCGAAATTTAACTTCAATTTTTTCTTGTCGGACATTTCGGGGTGCCCCATGCATCCCTAAGTGTCCGCCATCCCTAAATGTCCGACAACATGAAAATTGACTAAGAAAGCATTTTTATTGTTAATAATCAATCAATGATAAATAAAAGGACAAATTTAACGTTAAACCTATGTTAAAAATGTTCACCTTTGGAAATAAGCATTGCAATATATGATCCGAATATACCGGCATCCTTAGATGTCCGCCAGCATGACAAAATCTTAGTTTCTCGGGATGATGTCCGAAACGGTGGGGAATGATTAATTGTGACATTTTAAGTGAAAACTTCGCTTTTTTTCTCGAAAATATTCGAAATTTAACTTCATTTTTTTTCTTGTCGGACACTTAGGGATGACCCATGCATCCCTAAGTGTCCGCCATCCCTAAATGTCCGACAACATGAAAATTGACTAAGAAAGCATTTTTATTGTTAATAATCAATCAATGATAAATAAAAAGACAAATTCAACGTTAAACCTATGTTAAAAATGTTCACCTTTGGAAATAAGCATTGCAATTTATGGATCCGAATATGTCCGCAATCTCTAGATGTCCACCAGCATGACAAGTAACTTGGAAAATAGTTCTTACCGCTAATAATGAATAATGATTTATAAAGAAAAAGGTGAAGTAATTAAACCTATGCTAAAAAAGAATACCTTCGGAAATAAGCATCTTGATAAGGGATCCCAATATGGTCATCCCTAAGTGTCCGCCATCCCTAAATGTCCAACAACGTAAAAATTGGACGAGAACGCATGTTTTTTGTTTATTAATTTTCAAATAATATTAAATAAAAAGACGTTAAATCCATGTTAAAAATTTTCACCTTCCGAAATAAGCATTAGAATATATGGATTCGAGTATGTCCGCAATCTCTAGAAGTCCGCCAGCATGACAAGTAACTAAGATCTTTTTTTTTTTTCTTCTTTTTTTTTTTTCGCTAATTATCAATTATGATTATAAAAAAAATAGACATCAGAGTGGTTGGCAAATCCCTCGACCAAAAGGCAATATTGCCTTCAGAAATTTTTTTCACAAATAGAAAGCGCATTACACACATTCTCAACCATGTGAACAATTATGCCAAGTATTGTCAATAGATCTTGAAGGGTTTTGGAGTTATGGTGATCACGAGATAGTCATAGTATTTTATTGGAAGGGGATATAACTCTAAAACCATGGTACCAAGAGTTGTGGTTCTTGCGCATGACACGCCATCTCAACCTTGTCTACAATTATGCCAACTATCATAAATATACCTTGCAGGGTATAGGAGTTATGGCGATCACAAGATAGTCATTCTATTTTATTGAAAGGGAAGATAACTCAAAAACCATTCTTACGCATGACACGCCGTCTCAACCTTGTGTACAAGTATGCCAAGTATCACCAATATATCTCAAAGGGTATTTAAGTTATGGCCATCACAAGATTGCGTATACGGACGGACGCCAGGCTGATCGCTTTATCCCCCGAACCTTTTCGGTCGAGGGTTAAAGACAAAAATATGTTATACCTGTGCTAAAAACTTTACCTTAAATTACACAAACGCCTACTTAAACATATTAAAAAATTTACCTGAAACAAAGAAAAAATGAAAAATTTCTGTTGGAAAAAAAAAAGGATTTGTTTTTATTTCTGCTCTAAACAGATGTCGCGGGAACTTGTTCGAAACGACTCGCCGAGACTGTACTAACTAGTACCAACGATCTATGTTGTAGAGCAGGAGTTAAGAAAATAATGTATAACCCAGCGAACCCCACTTTTACTTTTTTAAATGTGGGGTTTAAGGGTAAAAATTTTAGGCGTGTTTTATGTGATGGAAAATTAGCATCTTAATAGCGGGTCCCAATTAATATGGTCACCCAAAATGTCTGCCGACCCAAAATGTCTGACAATATTAAAAAAAAATGAGAAACATTTGTGAGATGCCAAGTTCTGCAACGGAAAACCATGTGGTTTTTCTCCAGGTACTCCGGTTTTCACCAATCTCTGATTAACGATCGGCTCGATATGAGTGAAATAATCTTGAATGGGCCGAAAACCCCAAAACCAAAGAAAAAAAATCTTTTTATCGTTAACAATCATAACACATACGATATAAGAGCCGGCGCATGACAAACTCTTCAATTAGACCGGTGCGACCAAATCAACCTGTGCAATCATCCTCTATTACAATAGGGGGTGACAATGGGATGCGCATGCTGATCTGAATCTTCGCTGGTCGTTTAAGACTTCCTATTAGGTTTCGTCATGCGCTGGCTCATATGTAATAGACGAAATAACGTTACCATTTTATTATATGAGCCCGCGCATGAAAAAGTCTACAAGAAGGTTTGAGCGACCAGCGAAGACTCAGAACAGACCCTTTTTTAGGGTTTACTGCATCTTCCACGTTCAAGAGACACAACTGACAAAGTTTAAATTATACGTTGTCATGGATGAGAGACATCTCGCAATTCCTATGTAAGATCCTCGTATTGGTTTGTTGTGTGTAATATCAGTAGCTTATTTGCTAATAGACATCATCTTACCCCCCATCGACTGAATGATATACCTTCATACTGTCATTTGATAATTTTTCGTCAGATATAAAGTCTAATTTATTTATTAATTATATTAAAACTAAACATGCTATATTTTCAAACTTTTTTAGTATGTTTGTATTTTGTTACTTTGGAATTTGAAAAAAGAAAAGGAAGAAATTAATCATGACAAAATTGTTCAGTTGGCCTACTGAAATCATTTAGGGAGTGTGTCTGCTGTTACAGAAGTGAGGAAACAAGGTAGCTTCAAACAGATAAGAGCTGTCAATCACTCATACCAAACACCGTGATGTCACAGTAGCTTTCAATTTACAGCCAATCAGATAAATTGTCTTCTATAAGACCTAAGCAGAAATTCGATTTTCCATAATAGGCGAGGTACTTTAATTTTTATGGTCCAACTAATTCCTTGAGAAATTCTTTTAACACCAAAACACAGGGCAATGTTATATTAATTACCAAAAAAAAAGTCCTCAAAAAATATCTGTGCCAGTTCTGAGAAAATTAGGATTTAATCCACGGAAAAAGCATTAAATAAGTAATGACCAAATAACAGCACAATACACTGTTTTACCAGCTGTAAGGCTCCTCACGCGCAAACAAATGACGTCATCAAAAACAAAACTTACGTCAGAAATTGATAAAGCGCAGTCTTTCTACATTCTATTTATTTTAATACATGCCATTTATGTTCCATGTATGCTATTGATAAACAAGATCTATGCTCAAGTTGTAAGAATAAACTTTTTTTTTGGTCGGAAAATACATTTGTCAATGTCTCATGACAAAATTTTAATGTATGGAAGCACATTTGTGCCATCAGAATTTAAATGAATTAATATAATAAATATGTGCGTACGGTGTATTCCGGTAACATGGCGCACGTAAGATTTTGATAGCTATGTGTGACTTTGTGGAAGCAACCACTCAAAAATCACAATCAGAACAATTGCAACACTGTCCTATCTACTTACGGCAATAGAAATTGGCCGCTGACTTTTTAACAGGCAGGAAAAATAATAGGGGTGTACCCCCTTGAAATTGATTTACAAATTTTGTCTCCCAACATTGCGCACAATAACTGTTTTGAGCTGACTGAACACAAAGGTTGACTCAAACAACCTTAAAAGAGGCAAAACCCGGATGAGAAAAATATCTTTCAGCTAATTTGCCATGAGGAATCCATTTATGAAATTTCAAAACCCCGGCAAACAAGGTTATAAAGTTTTGTTATGCATCACAAAGCATAGGCCTACAATGTACCCAACGTGACAAAGGGCCATTAGCCACAAAGTATTTTTCGGAATTTAGTCAAAAGTTTATCAGGACATCTACTCGTCACCAACTTACAAGGCTCTAGCTCCAATACATTTTGAGATATTTTGCTGACAAGATTTTATAAAAAAAAATCAAAGGGCAACAACTTTTGAAAGGGGCATAATCCGGATAAGAAAAAAAAATACGCGTTAGCTAATTTTCCATGAAGAATCGATATATGAAATTTCGAAACCCTAGCTACACGTTTCTTGCATTATGCTATGCATCAAAGGCGTAACGGAAAGTCGAATGGACGAACCAGAAGCAATATGCCCCTCCAACTTTTTTAAAGTTGGGGTCATAAAAAACATAACGAAAACACGCATATTCAAATCTATTGGAAGATTTGATCATCCCCAAAAAAATCCAGAGAAAAATTCTGATGTTTTTCTTATTCATCTCGAAAAAGAGACGTTGCTTCCAAGTTTGTGGGACTTTTTACCTGACATGGAGATGAAATGACATCTCAATCCCTGTCACCCAATGAATCCAAAAGGGTTAACATGCATGGACAGGCTGACTCGCAGCAACTTTTCTGGATATATATTCTCTGCGGTTTAGCAGTCATATGCGGTCGGTATCAGTTCTGTGCGGAAGCATTAGCAGCCCATCTATTACTCCAAGCCCAGATGGGTGGGGTCAAAAAACACGCCTATATAATTTTGACACCTCGAACCCCACTTTTATATAGTACAGGGATAAATATTAAATTTCTTATAACAGCTCAAAAACATAGATTGTGGGTACTCGGTAGAACCGCCAAGTTCAGGCGGTTCTGTCGAGCTCCGCAATCTATGTTTTCAGCAGAAATAAGAAAAACATCATTTTTTATCTTAAAATTCCATTTTTGGCTGAACAATTGACAATGTTTTTGTTTAGGTGTGTTTCGTAATGTCTGCTCAAAAGCATAGATTGTGGGTACTGGATAGAAACCCCCTCCTACTGGCGTTTAAGTTTATACTAATTTATTTAAGTTCGACTGCGATGAAAGCCTCAAGCTTAATTAATCGCTCTCGAACACTCATTCCGGATGTTTTCACGCACACGAGGGAGAGGCAGTTGACTTTTACACCACTGCTACACATTTACACCTGGGTGGGTGGGGCAGTGGGGAGTTTTAGGGGGTGTACATGTACATTATTTTTCTTATTTCTGCTAAAAGAAGCCTCCATGGTGTAGTGGATAAGCTACTAGCCTCATAAACCAGGAGTCGTGGGTTCGATCCAAAGGCTTCGTCAGACTCTCAGATGAGTCCTTAAACCGAGGTCCGGTCTCCGTATGCAGGGGTTTCATCAATAGACAGGATGTGGGAATTTTCCCGTTAACTTAGACTTTATTCCCCTTCTACCCTAGATAAATTTGTAAGGGCTTTATTCAGATAACGTTGAAAATCACACTCCTATCTTTCCTTGAAATCTAGATGCCGAAATGTTTTGAAACCACTGCATATGGCATTTGCTGTTGACAGGAAGTAAACTTCAAACACACTCACTTATTTCTGCTCAAAACATAGATGAGGCAGTTCTATTGAGTATCAACAATCTCAGAAGCTATGTTTTTGAGCAGAAAAAAAATAAATATAACCCCTAAAGTATATAGATAAAAGTGGGTTAGTGCCCCCCCCCCCCCCCCCCCCCAAAAAAAAAATTATCTTTTGCGCAGAAACTCATTTTTTAATGATTTCATGAAGTTAAGTACCGATATGGATTTACTTTTAAGATATATGTCAGTGATATTATTTTTTTCTTGTTTTAAGCGTCTTTCCTTTATTGTCTACGCCCACGGGTTTAGACAATCTTAATGATAGCTTTTGCTCCGGAAGCATTTAATGAAAGGTCATGACTGGTATTCTGTTGACTGGTTCTACTTTTCATTTTCCATCTGGTTACCCAAGGACACCCCAACTCTGGTCATACTGGAACGCCCACTTGCATATTGAAACCCAGCAATTACCTGAAAGCTGCCTAAAGTTTATCACATGGATATGCACGATTGCTGTCACACTTGCAAAATTAACATATATTTGCCCTTAACTAGTTCTTCCCACATCCAATTCTTAATGTTTTCATTTCTAGACGGCAATCTTGGCAGATTGTTTTTTTTGTTTTTTTTTTCATGACGTTAACCTAGAATGTAAAATGAAAGTTTAAACTAGAATGCGAAATGAAGAAACCGTAAAATGTAGGCATGTAGTACAATTAGTTGTAATTGATAGAGAAAAAAAATCCGAAAAGTTTTGTTTTATGTGACATTGATGATAAGATTTGGAAATCCTCTTTTGATATGTGACTTTTTTACACTTTGTGGTAACTGGCACATTTTAGTTCTATACAAATTAATGTGTGCTTAGCATAGACTCAAGCTTTTTATAAAAGCTAATTCTTGTTTTTCGAAATTTCACACAAAAAATATACAAAAAAAAATTAAAAGAAAACTTTTATCCTCAGAATTTTTAGTTTTTTTTCCCCCAGATAGAAATATTCATTTTGGATGATTTAATGAAGTCAAGTATTAATTGTTTAACATACGCCTGGTTTTTGTGATTTTTCTTCATTTTTCGTATTTTTTTCACCCCACAAAAACACCCTTTCCCCTCCGATTTTTTTGAGGACTTTTTTTTCTATAAATCAGGACACCTTCCTGATACTAAAACTGCTGATAACATTTCTCAAGGAATTAGTTGTGGGTGAAGGGTCATTTCTGGCTAAATGTACTGGCCTATAACACATTTTACACAATACGAAGTTATTCTGAATCTGAACTACCGCTGCATTTGACCCATAAACTGATAGCGGACTCATGCTAGCGGATTCATTTTTTGGGCGTTTTATGATCTCACTAATTTGGTATCAACCTTATTTGTCGTTCAAATAGTTTACGCGACTATATAAAATATATGTGTATCATAATTTTAATGCTGATGAATACGGGCATACGACTTTAAACCAGTTTTGATCCAACCAAGGTACTGAGTCAAGTTTGACATCACGCCTATTCAATCATATGCGTAAGATCCCCCACCCCTAAAATCGAAAAAAAAAAAAAAAAAAAAACAACAAAAAAAAACAACAACAAAGATTATAACCCAAAGCATGGATTGTGGGTATCCGTTAGAACCCGCGTCAGGGGTACGGCTATAACGGATATCCACGAGCTTCTTTTTTGTGAAGAGGTAAGAAAACTAATTTATCATATGGCGTCGCGTCTGAGAGTGTAATAACGTCATGCAATAAATTCCGTAATCCACTAATGGATTAAATATGCAAATTAGTTAGATACGCCCATAACGATACACGTACAACGTCCTTAACGACGTCGCGTTTACTTACTGCGGAAATATTGACATTTTTGCATACAGATTTTGAATAAAGTACGTTTTATAAGTCATATGATATATAGACTCTTGAGACGGGCCTCCGTGGCCGAGTTGATAAGAGAGCTGACTCTTAGTCATTAGGTCTCTCACCGCCCTAGGTTCGAGCCTCGTTCGGGTCACGAGTGACGGAAGGTCAGGTGGTGTTTCCCGGGTACTCCGGTTTTTCGCCCACCTCTGATTAACGATCGGCTCGATATGAGTGAAATAATCTTGAAAGGGCCGTAAAATCCAAAACCGAAAATAAGTTTAAGCTTGCATTCGTGATCGTGTATTGTTGAATTTATTAGGCTCGTTGCGGGAAAAGGCATAAAATGCTCGGCAAAGCCTCGCATGTTTTACATGTTCCTAAACTCGTTTGATAAATTCAGTAATACATGAGCACTCGTTAGATTCTCTATGTATGCCACATGGAACTCCAGTTATAAATTATAGGTTTCACGTTTGAATTTGACTTTTCAAATTAATAATATTTGATTATTAATGATAAAATTACTTTATCAGCCGTTTTTCATGTTAACGGACACTTAGGTGTATATCAATCAAGATGCATATGTCCGAAGGTATTCTTTTTTAGCATAGGTTTAATTACTTCACCTTTTTCTTTATAAATCATTATTCATTATTAGCGGTAAGAACTATTTTCCAAGTTACTTGTCATGCTGGTGGACATCTAGAGATTGCGGACATATTCGGATCCATATATTGCAATGCTTATTTCAAAAGGTGAACATTTTTAACATAGGTTTAACGTTGAATTTGTCTTTTTAGTTATCATTGATTGATTATTAACAATAAAAATGCTTTCTTAGTCAATTTTCATGTTGTCGGACATTTAGGGATGGCGGACGCTTAGGGATGCATGGGTCATCCCTAAGTGTCCGACAAGAAAAAAAATGAAGTTAAATTTCGAATATTTTCGAGAAAAAAAGCGAAGTTTTCACTTAAAATGTCACAATTGATCATTCTCCACCGTTTCGGACATCTTCCCGAGAAAATAAGATCTTGTCATGTTGGCGGACATCTAAGGATGGCGGTATATTCGGATCCATATAGTGCAATGCTTATTTCCAAAGGTGAACATTTTTAACATAGGTTTAACGTTAAATTTGTCTTTTTATTTATCATTGATTAATTATTAACAATAAAAATGCTTTCTTAGTTAATTTTCATGTTGTCGGACATTTAGGGATGGCGGACACTTAGGGATGCATGGGGCACCCAGAAATGTCCGACAAGAAAAAAATTGAAGTTAAATTTCGAATATTTCCCAAAAAATCTTTTTCGAAATTTTCCCTTAAAATGTCATAATTGAACATTCCCCATCGTTTCCAACAATTTTGCGAGAAATTAAAATTTTGTCGGACACTTAGGGATGTCGGACATTTAGGGATGCAACAAACGTAAACAGTTTCTTTTGAAAATTTGAAACATCGAATGGCACTTGATAATACCACCGGTGTACTGGTATCTGCAAACCATAATGAAAACACGCCTATATAATTTTGACCCCCTTGAACCCCACTTTTATATAGTAAAACTGGGGTTTCCGAGGGTATATCTTATTTTTCTTATTTCTGCTCGAAAATATAGATTGTGGCGGTTCTAACGAGTGCCCACAATCTTTATTTTGAGCAGAAATAAGAAAAATATCACATTTTTTCATCAATAAATTTTCATTTTATCGGCGATAAAGGTGGCAATGTATTTGTATAGGCGTGTTTGCGTAATTGGTGTATAGGTATCTACAAACATTTCACAATTGAATTTGCAGAACTGCTTTTCTAAAGTTTGAGATCTTTTTAGAAAGGCTTTCTGCAAGTATTAAGAGTGTCATGATTTTCTCATAGAATCTGTCATTTCAGTGCCTTTGGCGCTTTGACTGGACATTGGCAAACAATCTAGACACAGATCAGACGCCGCAAAATTTTAACGTGGCATATCATCACGAAAATACGTCTATATTATTATTCCTCTAACCACACTTTCGTCTGGAAAAATTGGGATTTACAGAGGTATACTTATTTTGCTTATTTCTGCTCAAAAACTCGGCGAGGCGGTTCTGACGAGTATCCACAAGCCATGTTTATTGCTGAAAAAATATCGGAACTTTTCATCGGAAATTTTTTTTTTTTTTTTTTTTTTTGGCTGCAAAATTCTCAATCATGATATTTGCATAGATGTGTTTTCGTAAGGTGATTTGGGTTCGCAGTTTGCAAAACGAATGCTGAGTTATTTTGTTTTTGTTTGTTTCATTGTTGTAAAATTTACGACAAAAATAAATTTGACATCCCTATAATCATAGGAAATGGACAACTTCAAACTTATTTGGTGGAGTGTTCCGTTGCCTTGCCATATACATCACGAAAATATGCCTAATATATTATTCTGATCACCTTGAACCCACTTTTATGTAGGAAAACTGGGGATTACGGAGTGAACCTTATTTTTCTGATTTCTGCTCTAAAATATAGATTGTGGGTACTCGTTAGAACCGCCCCGATGAGGCGGTTCTCACGAGTTCCCACAATCAATATTTTGAGCAGAAATAAGAAAAATATCACAGTTTTTCATCCAAAAGTTTTCGTTTTCAGGCGGTTAAATATACAATGTTTTGTATAGCAGTGTTTTTGTAAAGATATGTGTTAATGGATACATTTATTTCAGGGGGTCCAATTCTTTCAAACATACTACCTGTATGAAGACAATGATTAGAAGCCAATACAGTTACCTCATTCCTCTCACCCAAGGCAACAAACGAAAAAAAAAACAAAAAAACACACACACACAAACATAAAACACCCCCGCTACGAGCGGAAAGCCAAAAGGACTGCTCCATCACGAAAACACTCTTATATAATTTTATCCTCTAGTTTTCTTTTCTTGTTTGGGGGGGGGGGGATGGTTGGTATGTGTGTGTGTGTGGGGGGGGGGGGGGTAACTTGATTAGGCGTGTTTTCGATATTGTCGCTATAAAATCGCCAAGCGACTATCCAATACATTACGTTACTATCAACACATACCCGGACATGAAAAGACGAACTACGTGGGATGTTCGAAATCAATTGCTTATTGTCTTCTAGTTCGATATCCACGTTGGGCACGATACAAACCAATACATACATGTATAGGGGTACTCAGTACCTACACAACGGTGTACGAGTAGTGTAAGACATAAAATTTGCCTTTTCAATACACCCAATCATTGACAACTACATTAAAAATGGTTGGTAGAAGCGTCGAGAAGAAAGATGAAATACGGACTTTTTAAATAAATTGAAATTCAGACATTTTCGTGCTTCTAGTCTGTCTACTTACGATTTTTCCACTCTTTACACTACACTTCCTCATAATCTTATAAAAGAAAAGCTTAATGATTTAATTGAATGGGCTTTTCATAGAGAAGATTCTCTCTATCTTGCATGTAATGTCAGAAATGCATGTTTCACTTCTAAAGAGCATAAGAATGATACACTTTGGTCATGTCAGAAAGTGTGTGATGCCCTCACCTTTCTACTTGACAATATTTATATTAGATTCGGTACTAAGTTATTTAGACAAATTGTGGGTATTCCGATGGGTACTAATTGCGCACCTCTTGTGACTGATCTGTTCTTGTATTGTTATGAAAGAGACTTCATTTTGTCGCTTTCCATTGATAACCAATCTGAAATTATTGAAGCTTTTAGCTCCACTTCTAGATATTTAAATGATTTATTAAATATTGATAATACCTATTTTGATGGTTTGATCAGTCAGATTTACCCCCCCCCCCCCCAGAACTTCAGTTAAATAAAGCAAATTCTTCTGATACCGAGGCCCCGTTTTTGGATTAACATCTATCTATTGTAGATGGATATGTTTCGTGCAAAATTTATGATAAACGCGATGACTTTGATTTTGAGATTGTAAATTTTCCTTTTTTGGATGGTGATGTTCCTCGTGCGCCATCCTATGGCGTTTATATTTCGCAATTAATTCGATTTGCTAGAGTGTGTAGTCATGTTACTGACTTCAACACTCGTAATAAATTATTAACAGCTAAACTCCTTAATCAGGGTTATCGGTACCATAAACTACGCAAAGCCTTTTCAAAATTTTATAGACGCCATTCTGATTTAATTTCAAAATTCAATATTGGACTTAAATCTCTTCTGCAACAAGGTCTATCGGAACCCGAATTTTATGGTGACTTAGTATATAAATTCAGAAAAATATATAACCGCAATGACTTCAGCACCCAATTTCGTAAAATCATTCTTCGATATAAAAAGATTGGGTACAACATGGATGTTATACGACCGACTGCATGCATGGTTGTTAACCCAATCACGGTTGGCAACTTTGCTTCCCTCTTTAATTGCACGCCGGCGGGTCAGGCCTCAGATTCTATTACTGCTCCAACGTAAAGGCTTATTGAGAATTAGAGAGATCTAATTCAAGGTAATGTTGGTTGGTGCCTGATGCTCTGTCTCTGGACGGGCCCATCGGAGTCTAACTGTTGGTTTTCTTTTGCTCCAGCATTTCAGTGGTTTCTTGCTGTCGAGTCCTCACCGTTGTCTCACCTCTGTGGTTCTTTGATTTTTGTGTTCACGTAGATGTTGCACTGATGAGTTAGGAGGCCTTCATGCGGACTGAACAAATTTTTTGTCTAAATCGCGACGGAAGTGAGGGCGAGGTTTGTGGCCACGTGAAATCGATTTAAGCCCCCCAGTGGAAATCATTCCACTGACCGTTCCAAGGCGGTTCTTCTGTGGCTGTTTATTTATGGTGTTGTTTGTTACTTACTGTGTGTATCACTTGTGTCTTTTTATTTTGGATGGCCATATGGCCATTTTGTGGGAAAGTAACTGTCCTTATGGCCTTCCTTTGTTTAGGTTTCCATTATGGTCTGGTCGCTTAATGTTTGTGTTTCTTTCCCTTTGGTGTCTTTGATGGGTGGAGTAAGTTAATTGTATCGATTCCTGATCTTTGTTTTACTTCTGCTTTACTGACCGTTCCAAGTCGATGCTTTTGCCGTGGTGCCTTCGTATTTTGTGTTGATGGTTCTGATTCTTTCCCTAATTATATATGTGGTTACTTTGATCATTCTAATTCTTCCCCTCTTTTTGGTTGTATAGTTTTAGTAACGTTTGTCCTTCCAGTTTAATGTTTGTCAGGTTGGTGATTCTGATTCTTTCCCCTATCGTGTATGTTGCTCCTTTTTAGTTAGGTTTGTATATTCTGAGTTACCAACTGTTTGGGAAAGAGCAGCTGATTCGGTTTGCCTGTTGTCCGTTTTATTTACTGTCGTCACTCCATGTTTCGACTTCTTTCCCTAGTGATATTGTGGGAAGAATCTGGGATCTGATTGTATCAGTTGCTGATCGTTCCGATGGTTCTTCTGTGGCGGTTTATTTATTGTGTTGTTTGTTACTTACTGTGTGTATCACTTGTATCTTTTTATTTTGGATGGCCATATGGCCATTTTGTGGGAAAGTAACTGTCCTTATGGCCTTCCTTTGTTTAGGTTTCCATTATGGTCTGGTCGCTTAATGTTTGTGTTTCTTTTCCTTTGGTGTCTTTGATGAGTGTAGTAAGTTAATTGTATCGATTCCTGATCTTTGTTTTACTTCTACTTTACATCAAAGTTCACTCAAAACTTGGTTGTTCTTTGAAGCAGCTGAAGTGCTTACGGACCTTCTTGTGTGTCTTATGAAAAAGAAATTTGTATCTGGTGCAGAGTCCATCAAAAATGCACCAAAATCAGGTAGGCTAAAATCTGCATCTCGTAAAGATATCTTTTCCAAAATAAAAGAAATTGAAGGAGATGCCAGATTTACCGTTCGTGATATTGCACGAAAGGCACGCATATCACTATCAATGGTTCACCTTATTTTGAAGAAGCATTTGAAAGTCAGAAAGGTTTCTGCTAGGTTGGAGCCACATATGTTGACTGATGAGCAAAACAGGGAACGGGTTAAAGTGGCCAAAAAGCTGGTTCAAATGTTTCCGAAATATGACAGAAAGCAGTTTGCCAATGTCGTCACAGGTGATGATACCTGCGTCAATAATTTTGAGCCCGTCAGAAAGGTTAGCAATAAGATCTGGGCCACTAAACACAGCAAACGCCCAACAATTTACCAATCGTCTTAGAGTGCAAATAAGGTTTTGTATGCAATATTCTTCTCTGGTGAAGGAGTCGCAATAAAAGTGCGGTGAAAAAGGGCAAACGCATCACCGGAAAGTACTACAAAGCAACTGAGAAAGTATTATCAGAAACGATGGCCTGCCACTGTGTCTTCTACAAGACAATGCTCCCGCACATACATCCGCAATAGTTACGGCGTTTTTGAAGAAAGAAAAAGTAACTGTTTTGCGCCACCCAGCGTATTCCCCAGACCTTGCCCCATGTGATTTCTTTTTGTTTCCGAAATTGAAATCATTCCTTGCTGGGCGGAAATACCAGTACTGTGCCCAAATCAGCGTACCGTGGCGACTTCAAGAAGTGGATATATCGGCTGAAACATTGCATTTCTAGCCAAGGGGAGTACTTCGAGGGCATGAAATGAGCACTTTTGGACTAACTTGAAATTTGAAGTCTCCAGATAGAAATAAGCAATTCATTTCGAACACCCCATATAAAAATAATAAACCACAACGACGGGGCCGCCTTGGAACGGTCTACTGGTATGTGTGTGTGTATGTGTGTGTTAGTGTGGATGTGTGGGTGGGGTGGTGGTTATTTGATTAACTTTGCCACACCGAATTCTAACAATCAGCCAATCAAATACTTTGTATGGTGTATTCGTTGAGTCAACGCCCAGAATGACAAACCTTGTAGAACCTGATCAAATAGGTTCTTCTGAAGCCATCTGATCTTTAACTGCACTGTTTGTAGAGGTGGGGCTTGTCGTGTTCAGTAATAGTCAAGTTTAAGAGGCTCAAGCAACCGTTGGTTGTTAACCATTGATAATGGAACTCGATCTTGAATCCGATCACGTAAACATGCCTATATATAACCCCCTTAAACACCTCTTTTATTAAGTAAAACTGGGGTTTGCAGGGGTATTCATTATTTTTCTTATTTCTGCTCTAAAACATACATTGTGGGTACTCGTAAGAACCGCCTCGGCGAGGCGGTTCTAACGAGTATCCATAATCTATGTTTTGAGCATAAATAAGAAAAATACATGTATCGCAGTTTTTTATCTTAAAATTTTCTTTTTTCGGTGGTAAAAAATTACAATGTATAAATTTTGTAAAGCCGTTTTTTCGTAATGCTCAGAACTTAAGCTATGCATACATTAAGGACAATTTATCTTCAACTTTCTTTTCCATAAAAATTGTGTTCTGTGCATTAACAAGTCCTTGTATTGAACGCCCCAACCCAAACCCATACATTATATAGAGAAAAACTGAGGTTTACTGGGCTGTACACTATTTTCATATTTCTGCTCCAAGACAGGTTTTGTAACTCGTTAGAACCGCCTCGGTGACGTGGTTCTAATGAGCACCAACAACATACGTTTGTAGTGTAAATAAGAAAAAAAAAACACGCATTTTTATTAAAAAATAATACTTTTGGATATATGAAAAATGAAGAATGTCACACGGATGTGGTATCGTAAAGGAATCAGCTTATTGATGTGGCACGGCATTACTAGCGAAAGAATTAGACTGTACCGTTAAAAATACCCAGGAAAAGTGTGGATAGGTAAACGGACCGGCTCAATATGACCTAAATAGTGTTGACTGGGCCGTTTAAACGCATAAGCAAGCAACACCCTTTGTTTTATACAAGATTGAAATATTATCCGTCTTGCGCTGAAAATGATCTCTCATCATGGCTCAAATTATCTCTGTCTCGAACAAATTTAATGATCTTCGAGCCATTTATACGGAACCCTGGAATGGACATGCAATTTATTTTAATATGTTGTGTGAACAAGATAATCTTGTGCGCACAAGTTAATATCTAGTTCGCAGAAGATATTATATTGTTTTGCACAACATATATCTTGGACGGTAAACATATTATCTTGTGCGCACACCTTATTTTCTTGTTCGCACAACATAATAGATTGCAAGAGACCATGTTAACCCTTACCCTGCTGAATAAATTAATTTAGCTACAACAATGTCTGACTATCGTCCAACCCAATAACTTGATATAAAGCATTAGTTCAATTTATGAACTGCATGACAAACAACGTAGATCCTCATCAGATGGTTCAATCAGAAGTAATCTGATCTAGATTTACTCTGCTTGAAAAGGCAGAGCGTGTGTGTGTGTGTGTGGGGGGGGGGGGGTATTGTGTTCAGCAGGAGAAGGGCTAACAGCATTGGCGACCAGCGAAGACTCAAATTCGCCACGAAATTGTTAACCATCACGAAAACACGCCTATATAATTTTGAACCCAATAAACCCCACTTTTATATAGTAAAACTGGGGTTAACAGGGGTTAGTATTGGTTTTATTTCTGCTCAAAAACATAGATTGTAGGTTCTCGTTAGGACCGCCTCGCCGATGCGGTTTGAACCAGTACCCACGATCTATGTTTTTGAACAGAAATACGAAAAATATCAGAATGTTTTATTTGAAAGTTTTCATTTTTTGGTGGTAAAATGTTCAATATATTTGAATAGGAGTGTTTACGTAATGATGATACGTTTTGGACATGTACTCATACATGTACGCTACTTACTACAAGAAGGCGGTGTAATGAACAGTTCCCGTATGTAGAGAAAACTGGGAGGATATTTTTATTATATGTACTTTAATTGATGCTCTATAATGTGTGAACCAGACAATAGAAGTTAAATCAAGTTAACGTCTGTTTTCAGTCTACAAACTGTCACGCCAAACGTACACTTGTCAAATATAAACAATTTCTCCAAATACAAAAACATTTTTATCAATAGAGCCCCGCCAAGCGAATTTGGGTCTTCGAGCATTCCGTCATGACAAATTATAACTGCGCATGCCCAGCCATTCAGAGGGGCCAGGGATATGGCTTTCTGTCTGAAGGTTCAACTTGATTTACTGCTTGTATGAACGAGCAGAGAAGGTTCTGGCGAGACTGCGCGGATGCGCAGGCTCGCCTGAACCTTCGCTGCTCGCATGGGCGATAAGTACCAAAATCGCTTGACCGGGCCCAATAAATTTACATATTTCCATTAACGAATATTCATTCCCCTGACATTTCAAGCAAACAAAAATGTTCTGCTGCCACTTTTATTCTGTTGTAGGAATGATTGACGGGCAACCAAGCGCTTCTTCGCCTCAATACAAGAACAATACAAATGTATATTATGCATAAGAGGCGATGTAAAACACATGGATATACATAAAATATACATGCACATAAGATATATTGTCTCACACGCTGTAGACCTCACAGCTTTATATAGAGAAATGGAGATTTACTGGGGCATATCTCTGCGCCAAGACATAGCATCACGCAAACACGCCTATATAATTTTGACCCCCTTTGAACCAACTTTTTTGTAGTAAAACTTGAGTTTACAGGGGTAAACCATATTTGTCTTATTTCTGCTCTAAAATATAGATTGTGGGTACTAGTTTGAACCGCCTCGATGAGGCGGTACTAACGAGTACACACAATCTATATTTTGAGCACAAATAAGAAACATATCAAAATTTTTCATCTGAATTTGTTCATATTTCGTTGGTAAAATTTACAATGCATTTGTAAAGCCGTGTTTTCGTAATGGTTTGTCGGTACTCGGTTTTCTCACGAGCACCACAACCGATGTTTTGAGCACACACACACACACACACACACACACACACACACACACACACACACACACACACACACAATACACCGTTTTTGGAGAGATGACAGACTGGCCTATGGCGCACGGATGTATTATTGAGAGAGTTCGCTGTAAGAACCGCGGTCACTAATCTGTGACTTAAGTAAGATCGAACTGAATTTGGTTAGAGAAAATAACGTCAGTTTAGTTTCAACGGTTTGACAAACGAGGATATGTTGGTTTGACCATGGTTGACTGGTCCCAAATGTTCCCTAAAGTACTGCATAAAACCAGAACCAGCAATTTTTTCGTAGGCATTGATTGGTTATTATTCTGACATAGGTGGAGAAGGAGGGGGCAACAAAAGTAACAGCAACCAAACTTAAGTAAACTTGATTTAACTTCATAACAGTAATGGGCAGTAATCTCTAACACTGTTTGAGTCAATCCATTACATGCGAAAAAGGGCAATTACCATTCACTATATATCTTCGTCGGACGTTGCTGCTCAGTCAAGTAGTAGTGCGTCCACTTGTAAATCGCTACGTAAAGATTCCTTTACATATAAGCCACTGGTCTGGTAAATATACTGAGATAAGACGCTTCAGAAACTGGTCGAATGATAACCCTAAGCTTACACCAAACATCAAAGGGAAAGACAGGCATACACATATTAACAAACAACAAAATCGTCGGCAAACATCCCAAGCATTCAGCCATAAATCAGATACCTTTACTGAATCACGCAGAAGTGTTAAAATGAAAACATTTAAACATTGAATGGCACTGAACGTAAAATGAATGAAACCGGAATAAAAGTACCGACATAGGATGGCCATTATATTTTAATACTTGATTTTAAGTCTTCAAATATCATTGACACATAAAGAATGAACATGGCATAATGGTTAACAAAGTCATTGTACCAGACTGTCTACGAGGTCATAAATAACACGTAGACGTGAAGGCAAGGATCATGAATCAATACTATTAACCCACACCTCACAGTAGAGATACCGAAGTAAAAGAAACGCAAATATAAAATAACTAGACCCTAATGGAAACATAAATTATAGCGGAAAGCCAAAAGGACAGTTACACAGTTACTTTCCCACAAAATAGGTAATTGGCTATCCGAAACAAAATATATAATACAATAGACCTTATTTACATACATACACATTTAGTACTAGTGCTAATCTTCCATGTGGCCCGCTTTTCCTGAGTAGGATCCAATACTAAGCAATGTGGATAAAGTCTTTTGCTCAAGGAAAGAACACATGGCGCTGGCGGAGATCGCATCGGCTACCTCTCGATCTCAAATCCGATGCTTTACAACTGCAAAACAGCGCTCCACACATTCAATGACATACTATAACAAAAATAAACAACGCCAGAAGAACCTCCTCCGAAAGTCAGTGAAATGTATTTCACTGGTGACATAAATCGATTTTACGCGGCCGCAATACTCGCCTTTACTCCCGTCCATTCAAGCTCAACTCACTTGAACATGAAATATTTTAAGCTCATACATTTTAAAATGCCGACAGTTATTGACATTTTTAAGTTTCTAAGTAGGACAAACACGATTTTCTGCTGATCTGAACAGGAATTTGGGTTTACATAGTAATATTTATAAGTAGATTATCAAAAACCGTGATATATCCTCGGCCCCATGAAAACAAGACACGTAATATGAATGTTTATGCTAAATTAATGTGAAAAGTAGAAGTAAAACAAAGATCAGGAATCGATACAATTAACTTACTCCACCCATCTAAGACACCAAAGGGAAAGAAACACAAACATTAAGCGACCAGACAATAATGGAAACCTAAACAAAGGAAGGCCATAAGGACAGTTACTTTCCCACAAAATGGCCATATGGCCAATCAAAATAAAAAGACACAAATGATAAATAAATCGCCAAAGAAGAACCGCCTTGGTCTGTAATAACTATTACTTCTGAAAACTAAGCCAACTTCAGATATTGTATTGTATTAATTGCAAATACAAAACTTTGGTATACATTCCAAATATTGATATTGTGTGAAAATAAGTCCTTTTTTAGTAATTGAAAATCTCGTAAATAAGCAACATGGAAAATACAGGATGTCCAGGAGAATTGAAATGTTCCAACATAGAAGGAAAGGCAAAATGTAATGATCAGGAATCGATACAATTAACCCACACCTCCAATCAGAGTCACTAAGGGGAAAGAAACACAAACACGAAATAACTAGGGCCTAATAGAAATACCAACAGTGGAAAGTCCAAAAAACAGTAAATTTCCCCAAAAATGGCCAATTTGCTATCCAAGACATCTGTGAATGTTTTGGGAAAATAAAGAAAACCAAATTAATGCAAGCTTGTTCATGCGGTGTTGATAAATCAGCATGAGGTCCTGATCGCTCTCTGAGCCCTGCGTATTATTTGGTCCCTTTTCCTCATCTAAGTGACTATTATTTTTGGCACTGAAAAATATCAAGGGCAGATGATTCAATAACCAAAATTGGCAGAGAGACTGTTCTTGGCCGTAATATGCTTGATTTCGTGTTCTGTATATCTGTAAAAAGTTCAAGATATTCCATATGGCAAGGGAGAGAAAAAAAAGGAAAAACAAAAAAGAAAAAACATTTTTCAAATCAATTCAGGCTGATTGCTTACGATCAAAGATGAACATAGGCGTGGTCATTGCCTATAATATGCTTCCTTTAGTGGTTTATATATCTGCGAAGTTCCATTCATATATTCCAGGACCATTATGTAAATAAAACATTTTATGAGGATTGTGAACGGCCAAAACCCTGTCAAAGTACGAGGGCTGATCGGCCCCGCGCATCTGGGCTTGAAGAAATAGACGGGCTGCATGATCTTCCACGCACAGCTCAAACCGACCTGCACACGAGTACTGGTAAACCGCTCCAAGTCTGCCCAGGCAAAGCGGTGCGTGTCGGTCCGTCCATGCTAATAAACCCTATTGGTTTCATTGGATGGTAGGAATTGAGATGTCATTTCATCTCAAGGTCGGTTAAAAGTCCCACAAAATTGGAAGCAACGTCTCCAAAATGACCTTTACAGTGTTGACGGGGACGTTAAACTTCAAATCAAACAAACAAACAAACGAGGGCTGATGGATATGTTGTGAGCCTCGCATTGACGGAGGTACAGAGGGATGTTCTTTTCAAGTCCTACTATTCTCTGACTATATACATGCAGGGCCGTGTACCCAGGGACTGGTCTCATGTGGTCAGTTTAAATCGACGTGTTGGCAATCTAAAGTAAACACGACAAGCAGCTTTTGCAAAATGGACTAAATCGGTGAAAGAACAGTGATCCATTATTTGCATACAAAGGATTAACATCTAAGGATATTCATAATGATATGGTAGCAACACTAGGGAAGGGTACTCCTTCATATGTTACCATGAAAAGGTGGATGGCGGAATTTAAGCGCGGCAGACAGAGCCTTGAGGATGACCTCCGTACTGGAAAGCCTGTCAATGTCGCAACCCCAGAAATGGCCAATAAAGTTCATGACATTGTTATGACTGATAGAAGAGTCACAGAAAGATATATAACTAGTAGAGATGGCATTTCGCAGGAAAGAGTACATTCCATTCTGACAGAGGATCTTGCAATGAGAAAGCTTTCTGTCCGATGGGTACCAAGATTTCTGACAGTTGATCAGAAGCACAACAGGAGCACATTATCGCGTGCTAATCTTAATCTTTTTAATGAAGATCCTGCCAACTTTCTTCAGAGATTTGTCTATTTGGATGAAACATGGGTACATCATTTTACCCCAGAGGCCAAACAACAATCGAAACAATGGATGTACCCTGGCTTACCAGCGCCAAAGAAGGTTATGGCTTCGGTTTTCTTGGATGCAGATGGTATTCTGCTGATAGATTATCTCCAAAAGGGACGAACAATCAATGACACATACAATGCTTCACTTCTGACGAGTTACAAGAAAATAACAAAGTTAAGCCCACTAAAGGCGGGTTGTTCCATCAGGATAATGCTCCTGTTCTTAAGACTGTCAATGCTATGGCTGCCATTCACGATTGTGGCTTTAAATTGATTGAGCATCCGCCTTATTCATGAGTTCGCTTCATCAGACATTCATCTCTTTCCAAACCTGAAACGGCTATTTCAGGCATCCGCTTTAGTCCGCTGATGACGTCATATATGCAGTGGATGACTTTCTGAACAGCCAAAAATATGAGTTCTATTAAAGTGGCATTGAGGCCCTTGAACACCTCTAGCAAAAGTGTATAGATACTGAAGGGGATTATCGTGAAAAATAATGCAATATGTCCGGCAAAATTCAAAAGCTTCAGTACGAGGCCCACAACATATCAATCAGCCCTCGAATTTTGCCAATGAACAATCTCAAACAGGCTTCAATGAGTGGTCTATTTATCTGTGAAGTTTCATCCAAATTTTCAATAAATTAAATGAAAACAAGTCCAAAAACCTTTATGGAAATTACTGATGGCCATATCTCTGTCAAAATGTTAAAATTTGAAGAAAAACCATCAAGTTATCGATCGGCAACAAAACAAAACAAAAACCACTAATTTCGAACTGAAAAGGGCTGTATCTCTGACAAATATGAACAGCTTGTGCCCATTAACAATTCAATACCAAGTTTCGATCGGAAATGGTGCGGACGGATGGACGGACGGAAGAACAGATACTTGAAGGTATATTATAATATCCCGCCACTATCTTTTGGTGAGGTATAAAAATGAATTAGTTCACCTTTTTCCAATTTAAAAGCCGAATGTCCCAAATTTGACCTTGGCATAAAATAGGTCAAGGTTCTCGTAGGGTCCGCATTTTGCAAATTTGTTAGTACTCAATCACCTGATGCTACATGCCATGTTTCAAGACAGTCAGCCGAGTGATTCTGGAGATGGAGATTTTTTAAGGTTTTATCATATTTTGGCAGGGCCGTCAGCTTGGTCACATGACCTGGACAGTTCAAATAAATTGTCTTTCCCTCGGTGTCCTTAATATATAAAAATCAAATGAAATTAGCCCAGTGGTTTCAGAGAAAATGCATTTTGAAATGTAAATGGACCTGCAATCCAAGTGACCTTGTATCAAGGTGATCAAATGACCCTGACCTATAGCATTCATTTTGTTTTTACTTCCATGTCACGGATTACAATATTTTTCGAAAAATGCATTGTTTCACCTTTTCACCATTTAAAGCCAAATGAACCAATTTAACTTTGACGTAAAATAGGTCAAGGACAACCTAGTGTCATCATTGTTGCAAACTTGCTAGTACGCAGTCATGTAATGCAACAAAACAATTTTCAGGGCAATCGACTAAGTGGTTCTGCAGAAGAAGATATTTAAAGAGTTTTTTTCTTCGATATTCTGGCATGGCGTCCATCTTGGTCATGTGACCGGGAACATTAGAATAGTTTTTAGTTCACTAAGGCTGAACGTAAAATTTAAATGAAATTGGCCCGGCGTTTTTAAAGAAAATGTATTCTAATATGTCAATCGACCTGCCATACAAGTGACCTTACGCCAAGGTCATCGAATGACGTTGACCTCAAGCTTTCATAGACATTCTTTTTTACCTGTTTTCATAGCATAGGCCACAATATTTTTCGAAAAGAAAATGCATTGATTTACCTTTTTTCCATTGAAAAGCCTAAGAAGCCAATATGACCTTGACGTAAAATAGGTCAAGATTTTTAAGGCTTTTTACGATATTCGCGCATGTCGGCCATCTTGGTCATGTGACCTGGAACATTTGAATACATTTTTGTTACCTAACTGTACTTGGGCTGCATGTAAAATTTAAATGAAATCGGCCCAGTGGTTGTAGAGAAAATGAATTCTAATATGTCAATGGACCTGCAATACAAGTGACTTTAGGCCAAGCTTAACGAATGACCTTGACCTTAAGCAGTCATAGAAATTCATTTTTTTACCTATACTCATATCATAGACCACAATATTTTTCGGAAAATGCATCAACATTTGATTTATATATTTCCAATTGGAAAACATATGGGGCTAAATTTGACCTTAAAATATGTCAAGGTCAACCTAGGGCCATCAGTTTTGCAAACTTGGTAGTACTCAGTCACAAAATGCAACATACCAAGTTTCAAGACAATCGACTGAGTGGTTCTGGAGAAGAAGATTTTTAAGGTTTTTACCATATTTGGGCATGACGGCCATCTTCGTCTTGTGACATGGACCATCCGAATAAATTTTGTATCTGTCTGTCTGTAGGCTGCATGTAAAATTTAAATTACATTGGCCCAGTGGTTTTAGAGAAAATGTATTCTAATATGCCAATGGACCTGCAATACAAGTGACTTTAGGCCAAGCTCAACGAATGACCTTGACCTTAAGCAGTTACAGACATTTATTTTTTACCTATTCTCATACCATAGTCCACAATATTTTTTCGGAAAATGCCTTGATTTATCTATTTCCAATCGAAAAGCATATGGGAATAAATTTAACCTTAGCGTAAAATAGGTAAAGGTCAATCTATGGTCATCAATTGTGTAAACTTGGTTGTACTCAGTCATATGATGCTACATACAAGGTTTCAAAATAATCGAACTTTTTTCTGAAGAAGAAGATTTTTAAGGTTTTTATCATATTTGGGCATGGCGGTCATCTTCATCATGTGATCTGGACCGTCCGAATAATTTTTGTTGGCTTACTGTCCTTAGGTTGCATGTAAACTTTAAATAAAATTGGCCCAGTGGTGTTACAGAAAATGCATTTTAATGAACCTGCAATACAAGTGACCTTTGGCCAATGTAATCCGAATGACCTTGACCTTAAGTATTCATAAACGTTCATTTATTACCTACTCTCATATCACAGACCACAATATTTTTTTAAAAAATGCATTGATCTACCTATTTCCTATTGAAAAGCCTAAGGAGCCAAATTTGATATTGTTGTAAAACAGGTCAGGGTCAACCTAGGGTCATCTTTATTTTGCAAATTTGAAAGCACTCGGTCACTTGATTCTAGAAACCAAGTTACAAGACAATCGGCCCAGTGGTTCTGGAGAAGAAGATTTTTTAATGTTTTTAACATATTTGGGTATGGCGGCCATCTTAGTCATGTGATCTAGACCATACTTCCAAACTTTCGTGCCCCCCCCCCCATTACCAGGGGGCGGGGGGTGCATCTGAAATTAAATTGGAATTGGCCCAGTGGTTTTGAAAATAGTGGACGACGAACGACGTAGGCCTACCAGCCTATAAGCTAACCCGGAGACTTTGGCTCAGGGGAACTAAAAAGTATACATTCTCTATGTTCTGATGAAAAGTAGAAGTAAAACAAAAATCAGGAATCGATACAATTAACTTACTCCACCCATCAAAGACACCAAAGGGAAAGAAACACTAACACCCGTTTCCATATGAACTTAGCTGTTGGTGGGCCGTAAAACTCAAACACTCACTCACTCGTGAATATAAATTGTTTTACGAGGAGCCTGTCTTCACCAACGAGTGCGTATAAAATACAGTTCTTTGCACTAAAAAACTGGTGATTAGATTAATTATAGGTCATTTTAGAGGTGTTGCTTCCAATTATGTGGGACTTTTACCCAACGTTGAGATGAAATGACATCTCAAGCTCTGCCGCCCAATGAAACCAATAGAGTTTATAAGCATGGACGGTCCGACTCGCATCGCTTTGCCAGGGCAGGCTTAGATCCTCTAAGCGATTTACCAGTACTGGTGTGCTGTCGGTTTCAGCTCTGCGTGGAAGCATTATACAGCCCACCAATTTCTTCAAGCCCCGATGGGCGAGGGATATTAGATTAGTAGATGTGATAGAGCCTTGACCAGTACCTGAGGCCATTGAGATAGTTTGATACATGTACATACGATGAAGATACGACAATGAAAGTGTGACCGCAGTATAAGCCCACTTAGTAGTGCCACTATTTTGAATATAATGATCAGTTTCAGTTATTAAGGCGTAACTATACCAAATTTAGTGACACAAAGGCCTTTCTGATATTTAATCTTCATCATTGTGTCTCAACCCCAAAGTTCTGAAACCGAAACGGATGATAGACAAGTCCCGGCAAACACAGCACATCCCCATCCGAGCACACACCGACCGACGCAGATCATGAGACAGGTCAACTGGAGGCATCAGGCAAGAGACGCCAACATCAGGACTAATAGGCGTCCCCCACCGAGCCAACATCAGCAAACATGACCCACACTCCACGGAAGTCCCGGGCATCAGGAAGGAGATGTCCAAAGTAGCGAGACTTGCAAAATTTTAAAATATAACAAAAAGTAGCAACCAAATCCGCTAAGATGCATGTCTCACCTGACAAGTCAGCCTTAGTTTTAGAACAATTAGAATTTTATGCTGCAAAAATTAAAGATATAAACCAGTGCTTCAACTGAAGTGCACGACCCGCCGGATGCTTTTAGCTTTATGAGTGTTACCATATATGAGTATGGCGGCCATTTTGGTCATGTGACCTGGACCTTAAACGGTTCCCCCAATAAATGCGCCTTATCGTAAGGAGCAAAAATATATCTTATACATGTACTTTAGTACTGTATTCTGAATCGTTTGCAGGATAAAATTCATTCTTACTTTTCCAATACAAAAGCATATTTGTCAAAGTTTGACCTAGGCACAAAGAAGGTCAAGGTCAACCCAGGGTCACCATTTTCGCAATTTATGATGGGCCTACGTCCCAGATGCTATTTATCAAGTTTCGTGGAAATCTGCCCAGTGGTTCTGGAGAAGACTATTTTTGAAGGGTTTTTACCATATATGGTTTGGTGGCCATTTTGGTCATGTGACCTGGACCCAGTGAGCAAATTTTGGTTTCCCCCATCCCATAGAGGCTCCATATGAATTTTAAATTCAATAAGCCCAACGGTTTCCGACGAGAAGCAGTTCGAAAATTTTCACATTTTTCGCCTCGGCGAGGCTATACTAAATGGAATGTAATATTTCGCAAGTTCATTGGTTACATCGCATTGATATCTATCAGTATGCCAAAAATTGTTTAAATATTCCAAGCGGTTAAGTCACTATCACCAATTTTCACAAACGGGTTACGGAAGGACAGACAGACCATATATGGCTTGGCGGCCATTTTGGTCATGTGACCTGGACCCCATCAGCAAATTTTGGTTTCCCCCATCCCATAGAGGCTCCATATGAAATTTGACTTCAATCGGCCCAACGGTTTCCGAGGAGAAGCAGTTCGAAAATTTTCACACTTTTCGCCTCGGCGAGGCTATACTAAATGGAATGTAATATTTCTCAAGTTCATTGGTTAGATCTCATTGGTATCTATCAGTATGCCAAAAATTGTTTAAATATTCCAAGCGGTTATGTCACTATCACCGATTTTCACAAACGGGTTACGGACGGACAGACAGACTGACAGACTGACACGGTGATTTTAGGGCACTCTTAGAAAATCAACCGACTTTAGTCGGTCGCTTTTTCTGCGGGTCGTGCAATATAGTTATTTAAATCAGTACCTGAGTACTGACGTCAACACCGCAGTATCAACCTCAGCACTTAGGAACTGATACTGAGCTTATGATACCTCGGGGACGAACGAATCATCCACCAACAGAGATACCGACCCAGTGGTTGCAATTAAGGCGTAACTATACCAAATTTAGTGACACAGAGGCCTTTCTGATATTTAATCTTCATCAGTATGAACCCATTTAGTACCAGGAACCCCCAAATGGGTACCCTGACAAACAGTGCAGGCCCAGATCAGACGCCGCCTATTGCGGCGTCTGATCAGGGCCTACACTGTTTGCAAAACGTTCAGCCAGTTTCCAAATAGATTTCGAAGAAAACACAACCTGACAACCCTAAATTTTGAAATGGACTCCTGCTTAATATAAGGAGGAAGATTCCATTTGGTACAAAAGGGTTAAACTATACACGATTTCGGTTTTATTCCAGCCTAGTTGTTTCTGTGGTCGAAGAAGTGGACTTTTTGTATCATATTTTGTAAAATACTGAGCTAATTTAAAACATCATCCTGAGGAACTTAAAACTATAAGAAAGTATTTTGTGTGTTTAATTTGAGGTTTAACATCCCCGTTAACACTGTATATGTTATTTTGGAGACGTTGCTTCCAATTTTGTGGGACTTTTACCCGACATTGAGGAAAGCCCCCGTCCATAGGGGCTTGAAGAAATATATGGGCTGCATGGTGCTTCCACGCAGAGCTGAATCCGGCCCGCACACTAGTACTGGTAAACCGCTTAGAGGATCTAAGCCTGTCCAGGAACCACGGTGCGAGGCGGACCGTCCATGCTAATAAACCCTATTGGTTTATTGGGCGACAGGGCTTGAGATGTCATTTCATCTCAATGTTGGGTAAAAGTCCCACGAAATTGGAAGCAACGTCTCCAAAATGACCTTTACAGTGTTGACGGGGACGTTAAACCTCAAATCAAACAAACAAAACCCGACATTGAGATGAAAGGACACCTCAATCCCTTTCGCCCAATGACACCAATAGGGTTTATAAGCATGTACGGTTCAACTCGCACCGCTTAGTCTGGCCCAGAAACATGTACACACCATATTTTCCAGTTGTGTGGTGTATTCCTTGCTTCGAAAGGATAACCCTTTCTAGAACATGTTTAGACCATCTAAGCGGTTCACCAGTACTCGTTTGCGGTCGGATTCAGGTCTGCGTGGAAGCATCATGCAGCCCATCTATTTCTGTAAGCCCGGATGAGCGAGGGCGGAAGGAAGTGTTAAGTGGCTTGAAACTGTCCACGACAACTGGGGTACTTCTGTCTTTTCAATGAAAAAAATGAAGCTAAGGCAAGACAGTAATAAACCATAACAAAAACAGTAGAAAATACACTTAGAGAGGAGAGGGCCGGAATGTTGCTACAATCCTCGCCCTTGATTGTACAAATAATGTGTTCAGTCCACGTGAAGGGTTTCTAACTCGTAGATGCAAACCCTCGTAGAACATAAAAAGAAAACGAACACAAAGGTGAAAGAACAATGGAATAAACTGAAAAACAGGAGCAAATGAAAACCAACAGTTGGACTAAGGTGACACCTTTTACGAGATGAAAATGGCTTAAAGAGATATTTTGAAGTCAGTATTTTTGTAAGTGACGATATAAACAGTACCTTCTCACATCGAAGTGAGAATTTTTGTAAACATCTTACCGTATAATAATTACAAATGGTATTTTCGCTGTTTAAGGAACGCCTATTTTTTGCATACTTGATTTTATTAGCAGGCTATTTTGTTGAGCTTATTTGTGGAATCAACGTAAATTGGGTTTTGTAGATACTTTGGGTCATATTCTGGCGGTTACTTGGCCTTTTAAAGAAAAACTTGTTTTTTTCCTTTCTTTTTTAAGGTAGACTTTTTATTTATTTATTTATTTTTTTTTTAAAGAGTTGAGTTGGTAACTAGAGATACCTGAATATTGTTCACATAAAAACTCTCGTGCTAACAAATCGGCTTTACTACAAGATGAGGGATTTCTCAATGCGGTTTGAAGGAGATCGAATAAAAACATTCACGTGAACAAGTCCATGAAATAAAGACCCCTCTAAACCCCACTATATATAGAGAAAACTGGGGTTTACGGGGGTATTCATTATTTTTATTAGTTCTGCTCCAGGACATATGTTGTGGGTACTCGTTAGAACCGCCTCAACGAGGCAGTTTTAACGAGTACCCACAACCTATGTTATGAGCATTTACAAGAAAAATATCAAGGAGTTTCATCAGTAAAGTAGCCATTTTGGACATGTGAAAAGTGCACTATATCGTACGGGTGAGTAATCATAATGGACCTGAGGGTTAGCCGACAGAGGTTAGTGGAAAAATATAACTAATTATTTTGTAGAATAAGTAAGGGCGAGGATTGTGGCCACGTAAAATCGATTTAAGCCCCCCAGTGGAAATCTTCCACTGACCGTTCCAAGGCGGCTCTTCTGTGGCGATTTATTTATGTTGTTGTTTGTTACTTACTGTGTGTATCACTTGTGTCTTTTAATTTTGGATGGCCAAATGGCCATTTTGTGGGAAAGTAACTGTCCATATGGCCTTCCTTTGTTTAGGTTTCCATTATGGTCTGGTCGCTTAATGTTTGTATTTCTTTCCCTTTGGTGTCTTTTATGGATGGAGTAAGTTAATTGTATCAATTCCTGATCTTTGTTTTACTTCTACTTTATGTTATGATATATTGTATTTATTGTGCATCATCAAGACATAGTTGATTTGCTCATTTATTTCTCTTATAATGGGCCAATCTTGCCTCGTCGAGGCTATTTGTTGGCTTGTCGATTGGAGCCCGTTTTGTTCTGGTGAGCGTACACGTTTGCCTTAGGTGATGGTACGTTTCAAAGAGATAATGGAATATCACAGAAAATTGTTTCTCTTGGTTAAATATTGAAACGAATCTAGAACATTACGAAAACTTGCCCATACAAATACATTGTATTTTTTTTTCGCCAAAAACCGTAAATATTAGGATGAAAAATTGTGATATTTTTCTTATTTCTGCTCAAAATATATATTGTGGGTCTCGTTAGAACCGCCTCGTCGAGGCGGTTCTAACGAGTACCCATAATCTTTATTTTGGGGCAGGAATAAGAAAAATAAGGTTTACCCCTGTAAACACCAGTTTAACTTTATATCAAGGGGGTCAAAATTATATTGGCGTGTTTTCGTGAAAAGGTCTCCAGTTCCCTTGAGGAGAATAGATACATTAAGTTATATTACGTCTAGAAGCATATTCTTGAAAAAGGTTAAAATTAATGTGTATGTTTTATAAATGAAAAGCTCAAGTGAGTATGAGCTATCAAGTAGTTGCTCGCTTTGTGATTTTAATATGAACTTGGTATTTCTTGATGTGTCCAGATTGTGGGTACTTTTCAATGATTGAAATTTTTGTAAGTGGTTATTATGAACGTCGTGCCTGTAGGCGTAGGTTCGTTACATTTAATGCATTTGTCCGCATGACCTTGTTCATTTATGTACATATTACGTATTTGTAAGAAGGCCCCGCGGTGAACTTCCTCGGGGTAGTGGATAAGCAACTAGCCTCAAAAATTTGGAGTCGTGAGTTCGATTTCGGGCTTCTCCAGGCTTCGATTGAGTCGATAATCCGCGGCCTCGTCTCCGTAAGACCTTAGCTGATAATGGGAACGTAAACGCAAACACACTCACTTTATTTCATACATGTTTTATATAGCATACACCGCATTAAGAAATATCCGGTATTTTACCGAAGAAGCTAGTTGTTTTTATTTTTGTTATGGTTTTTCTTTGAGTGTGTGTATTGCTTATATTTTTTGTTTTGGATAGCCAATTGGCCATTTTGTGGGAAAGTAACTGTTCTTTTGGCTTTGCGCTATTCATGTTTCTATAAGGGCCTAGTAATTTCATATTTGTGTTTGTTTCCCTTTGGTGTCTCTGATGGGAGCTGTGGGTTAATTGTATCGAGTCCTCACCATTGCCTTCACTTCCATTTTGCATATCAGGGCTGTTTTGTTTGCGCAGTCTGGTGGCTGTAAATGGCTTGGTATCTGTGGACCTTTTGGAGGCAAAGCTGTTCTGTGGGCTTTTGTTATCTATTTGAAGGATTACCTAATGTTCTTTCGTATACTGTTTAACTTAATGACCGGTATGAATATTGCTTTATGTTTGACGGTATCGTCCCATTACACACACATGAGTATCACAAATAAAACCGAAATTGCAATATCTGCTTCTTCTTCACGGATTCCCCATTCTATTAATAACTTCAGAGCTATGTTGCCGTCAGTATTGGTCAGAACTATAATTTCCTTTTATTCCGCTTCCGTTAATTTCATTTGAGCAGGCAATACTAATGTGTTTAAAATAATCTCAGAGTTAGATTATCTCCTATCAAATCGCCCATCCTTCGAATATATACCAATCCGTTCAAAAGAAGTGAAATGTATCGTGCAATGCTAGGGGATGCAGGTGCTGTTCGCATTTATGCACTGCGTCTACCGTTTCTTCATCTGTAAAGGGTAGACGCTTTTCTGCAGTTAGCATGTTCAATTTGACAAGTAATTCTACAGATTTGATATGTGATAACCTGACATGCTGCAAATTGAAAAATGCAGTACGTCGGGCAATCTAATCGCATGCTAAAAACAAGATTTAACGAACACTATCGTAGAATGAGTAAGCCTAAGCTTGTACCGCCATTTTATTCGTACAGGTCATCTTGTAAATGATATTTCTACACAACCAGCGGAAAAAAGTATTATAATGTAAGTTCTAAAGCTAGGTTTAAAATTATTAAACGACAAGAAACTAAATTAAAATGGATTCATTTATTACAGACACCTATTTATCCCACGACCGAATAGGTTCGTGGTATATAGCGATCGGCCTGGCGTCCGTACGTCTGTCCGTCCGTCCGTCCGTAGACGCAACCTTGTGATGGCCATAACTCCAATACCCTTTAAGATTCATTGATGGTTCTTGGCACAATTTTTCACAAGGCTGAGACGGCGTGTCATGCGCAAGAACTAGAACTCTGGCTGCCATAGTATTTTAGTTATCTCCCCTTTTAATAAAATAGAATGACTACCTTGTGATGGTCATAACTCCAATACCTATATCAATAGATATATTGATGGTACCTGGCACAATTGTTCACAAGGCTGAGACGGTGTGTCAGGCGCAAGATTCACAACTCTGGCTGCCATGATGTTTGAGTTATCTCCCCTTCCAATAAAATAGAGTGACTATCTTGTGATGGCCATAACTCCAATAACCTTTTAGATATATTAATGGTACCTGGCACAGTTGTTCACAAGGCTGAGACGGCGTGTAATGCGCAAGAACCACATGTTGGGGTGCCATGGGTTTTCAGTTATCTCCCCTTCCAATAAATAGAATCACTACCTTGTGATGGCGATATCTCCGATACTCTTTGAGATATATTGATGATACTTGGTACATGTGTACATGACGTTAAGCAGGCGGGTCGTGTGCAGGAACCACGAGTCTGGGTGCCCTGGTTTTTTTAATTGTCTCCCCTAACAATATATCCTTGTGATGACTATAACTCCAATACCCTTTGAGATATATTGGTGGTACTTGGCACATTTGTGAACAAGGTGGAGATGGCTTGTCATGCATAACAACCACAACCCTGGATGCTAGGGTATTTCAGTTATCCCCCCTTCCGATATAATCGTATGACCATCCTGTGATCAAACTCCAATACCCTTTCAGATATATTGTAGGAGCTTGGCACAATTGAATACAAGGTATAGAAGGCATGTCATGTGCAAGAATCACAACTCTTGGTGCTGTGGTATTTGAATTATCTCCCCTTTCGATATAACACTTTCTCACCATATCTCGAATGCCCTTTGAGATATATTGATGGTACTTGATACAGGTATACATGAGGTTAAGCAGGCGTGTCATGCACAAGAACCACAATTCTGAGTGCATTTGTTTAAGAGTTATTTCCCCTGACACTACAATTTTGTGATGGCGATAACGCCAATACATATTGATGGTACTTGCCACAATTGTACATGTATATACAAGGATGAAAAGGCATTTCGTGTGCAGGAACCACAACTCAGTATACCTGTTCTTTGAGCATTTGTAATCTTGGATCTTCATCATGTTGAGAAGCGATCCTTTGTATCATTAGGCAAAGATACTCTCAATAAACATTACATATACAAAATATACTATGGGCTTACCAGTGTGTTTTAATTCTGGTGTACTTTCTATTTGTGAACAGTCTTCTGAAGGCCATATTGGCTTTTGGTCGGGGGATTGGCCATCTCCTCTGATGGCTATTTTTCATTGGGTTATAATTGAAACATTTATCACGAGTGTTATATTTCTACACTGATGTTACACTGATGAGTTAGGAAGCCTTCATGCGGACAAAACAATATAAGTGTATACCGCGACAGAGGTAAGGGTGAGGCTTATTGCCATGTAAAATGGATTTAAGCCCCCCAGTGGAATTCTTTCCACTGACCGTTCCAAGGCGGTTCTTCTGTGGCGGTTTATTTATGTTGTTGTTTGTTAGTACTTACTGTGTGTATCACTTGTGTCTTTTGATTTTGGATGGCCATTTGGCAATTTTGTGGGAAAGTAACTGTCATTATTGCCATCCTTTGTTTAGGTTTCCATTATTGTCTGGTCGCTTCATGTTTGTGTTGCTTTCCCTTTGGTGTCTTTGATGGGTGGAGTAAGTTAATTGTAAAGATTCCTTATCTTTGTTTTACTTCTACTTTTTATGTTTCTAAAATGCCCGATTTGATATTTTCCCGCTTCACAATTGTCGAAAGAGTAAACCTAGATCACAAGGCACCGGAAAAAATGGCAACTGTAAACGTAAACAGAAACAATACCCGGCTGAAGTGACTGTCCATAATATTATTGAATCATGGACGCCACTCAATGCTTGCATTTTTCAAGCCATTAGTCATTTCTGTATTACGTATTTTGGACACAAAGTTGAATAAATTCTACGAGTTCAAATCAAATATATGATGTTGTTCTTTTAACTAGAGGTTATACTCGGCATGGTTTTCGGCCTTTCATCGATTCTGGAATTAGTCACAAGCCTCATTGCATCAAAATATCCTTCATTAATAAGGCTTTATAGGTTCTACGCTATACTGGTTACCAAAACTTCATAAAAGACCTTACAAAGCACGGTTTATTGCAAATTGTAGCTCTTGCACTACCACTGAACTTTCTAAATTTTTAACTTCTTGTCTTACTACTATTAAAATGCATGTGATTAAATATTGTGATAAAGTCTTTGAAAGATCAGGAAGAAATCCGTTTTGGTCTATAAAAAAATCCAATCTGTCTTTGGTCGGGCTCATCGGAGTCTAACTGTTGGTTTTCTTTTGCTCCAGCATTTCAGTGGTTTCTTGCTGTCGAGTCCTCACCGTTGTCTCACCTCTGTGGTTCTTTGATTTCTGTGTTCACGGAGATGTTGCACTGATGAGTTAGGAGGCCTTCATGCGGACTGAACAAAATTTTTTGTCTAAATCGCGACGGAAGTAAGGGCGAGGATTGTGGCCACGTAAAATCGATTTAAGCCCCCCAGTGGAAATCTTCCACTGACCGTTCCAAGGCGGCTCTTCTGTGGCGATTTATTTATGTTGTTGTTTGTTACTTACTGTGTGTATCACTTGTGTCTTTTAATTTTGGATAGCCATATGGCCATTTTGTGGGAAAGTAACTGTCCATATGGCCTTCCTTTGTTTAGGTTTCCATTATGGTCTGGTCGCTTAATGTTTGTATTTCTTTCCCTTTGGTGTCTTTTATGGATGGAGTAAGTTAGTTGTATCAATTCCTGATCTTTGTTTTACTTCTACTTTAAATAAATTGAAATCCAGACGTTTTTGTGCTTCAAGTCTGTCTACTCACGATTTTTCCACTCTTTACACTACACTTCCTCATAATCTTATAAAAGAAAAGCTTAATGATTTAATTGAATGGGCTTTTCACAGAGAAAAAAAATCGAATGAGGTTTAAAATAAATTGAAATCCAGACGTTTTTGTGCTTCAAGTCTGTCTACTTACGTTTTTTCCACTCTTTACGCTACACGTCCTCATAATTTTATAAAAGAAAAGCTTAATGATTTAATTCAATGGGCTTTTCACGGAGAAGATTCTCTCTATCTTGCATGTAATGTCAGAAATGCATTTTTCACTTCTAAAGAGCATAAGAATTATATACTTTGGTCATGTCAGAAAGTGTGTGATGCCCTCACCTTTCTACTTGACAATACTTATATTAGATTCGGTACTAAGTTATTTAGACAAATTGTGGGTATTCCGATGGGTACGAATTGCGCACCTCTTGTGGCTGATCTGTTCTTGTATTGTTATGAAAGAGACTTCATGTTGTCGCTTTCCATTGATAACCAATCTGAAATTATTGAAGCTTTTAGCTCTACTTCTAGATATTTAGATGATTTATTAAATATTGACAATACTTACTTTGATGGTTTGATCAGTCAGATTTATCCCATAGAACTTCAGTTAAACAAGGCAATTTCTTCTGATACCGAGGCCCCCTTTTTGGATTTACATTTATCTATTGTAGATGGATTTGTTTCTTGCAAAATTTATGATAAACGTGATGATTTTGATTCCGAGATTGTAAATTTTCCTTTTTTGGACGGTGATGTTCCTCATGCGACATCGTACGGGGTTTATATTTCGCAATTAATTCGATTCGCTAGAGTGTCTAGTCATGTATCCGACTTCAACACTCGTAATAAATTATAAACCGCTAAACTTCTTAATCAGGGATATCGGTATCATAAACAACGTAAAGCCTTTTCTAAGTTCTAAAGACGTCATTCTGATTTGGTTTCAAAATTCAATGTTGGACTTAAAACACTTCTGCAACAAGGCCTATCGGAACCCGAATTTTATGGTGACTTAGTATATAAATTTAGAAAAATACATGCCTGTAATGACTTTAGTACCCAATTTCGTAAAATCGTTCGTCGATATATAAAAACTGGGTACAATATAACTGTTATAAAACAGACTGCATGCATGGTGGTTAACCCAGTCACGGTTGGCAACTTTGCTTCCCACTTTGATTGCACACCGGTGGGTCGGGCCGAAGATTATATGACGGCTCCAGCGTTAAAAACATAAATGGAATTTTATTTTAGTATTCTTTATGTTGGTTGGTGCCTGATGCTCCGGCTTTGGTCGGGCCCCTCGGAGTCTAACTGTTGGTTTTCTTTTGCTCCAGCAATTCTGTTGTTGTATGCTGTCGAGTCCTCAACCTAGTTTCATCTCTGTAGTTTTTTTATTTGTATGTTCTCGGAGATGTTACACTGATGATTTAGGAAGCCTTCATGCGAACTAAACAAAATTAGTGTATACCGCGACAGAGGTAAGGGCGAGGATTTTGGCCATGTAAAATCGATTTAAGCCCCCCCCCCCCCCACCCCCCAGTGGAATTCTTTCCACTGAACGTTCCAATGCGGTTATTCTGTGGCGGTTTACTTATGTTGTTGTTTGATATTTACTGTTTGTATCACTTGTGTCCTTTTATTTAGGATGGCCATTTGGCTATTTTTAGGGAAAGTAACTGTCCTTATGGCCTTTCTTTGTTCAGGTTTCCATTGTGGTCTGGTCGCTTCATGTTTGTGTTTCTTTCCCTTTGGTGTCTTTGATGGTTTGAGTAAGTTAATTGTATCTATTCCTGATCTTTGTTTTACTTCTACTTTATAGATTTACCTAGTATCTTACTTGAGAGTTCGGCGATTTCATCCATTCATGCTTATTTTCAAAATACAGAAACACCCATTAGTTGCTATAAAAGCAATAAACCTGTTAGATCTATAATTTTTATTTTAATAAAATTGTTTCTGATCTTGATATTTGTACTTACGCTCCTGATACCTGAGACTATAGCTATCCTGCTGTTGGCCATATTATTACTGGCAATGTACAAAAAAAATCCTGACTCTATGATACGAAACATAATTTCTAAAAAAAAAAAAAAAAATACCGATTGTCTCCTAAAATTGATTTCAATAGGTGTAGAGATGAAATCGCTGCAGCCTTGAATGAATTGATGGTGTAAACGAGACTATGTGAGCATAAAGCCCTCTAATAATGGAAACTTAGCATTCTGAACCTAGTGAACGCGCTTGGTGGTGCTAAGGCCTATGCCCTGCAGTCTTTGGCTGTAGAGAAGGCTGTAGTTGATGACCACATTTGTAATTCAGCCACGTATTTCTTTCTACTCTCAAAATGCGAAACCTAAGACGCCCTAAACCTAAGACGCCTTTACGTTAGCTTGAACTATGTATTCAAGAATTTCATAAGAAGTTTGTTTTGGCTTCGGCAGATAAGTCCGCTAACAATGTCGTCGTTGTTGACGGCTCCACTATGATTACAGTCTTCAGCAAGCGATTGGTGGTACTTAGGCCTATGCACTGTAGTCTTTGGCTGTATAGAAGGTCAGCCACCAAGTTTGCTGTATCTGTTACTGAGGGCCACAACAAGCTTCGTGTTATATTGGTTACTTAAACTTCATACAAGAACATACAAAGCGCTGTTTATTGCAAATTCAAGCTTTGTACCACCACTGAACTTTCCAAATTATTAACTTCATGTTTTACTGCCATCAAAAACATGTGATTAAACATTGCGACAAAACAGAAGTATAGGCAATGATCAGGAATCGATACAATAAACCCACAGCTACTATCAAAGACACCAAAGGGAAAGAAACACATACATGAAACAGCTAGTCAAAACTAGTAGGGACAGTTACTTTCCCAAAAAAAGGGCCAATTGGTTATCCAAAATAAAATAATATAAGCGATACACACGCTCACAGACAAACCATAACAAAATAAACCGCGACAGAATCGAATTCCACTGGGGAGGGGGTTGGGCGCTGAAATAGATTTAACGTGGCCACAATCATCGCCCTTACTTCCGTCGCGATTTAGACGAATAATTTGTTCAGTCAGCATGAAGGTCTCCTAACTCAGCAGTGCAACATCTTGAACACAAAAATCTAACAACCACAGAGATGAAACAACGGTGAGGACTCGACAGCAAGAAAACACTGAAATGTTGGAGCAAAAGAAAACCAACAGTTAGACTCCAATGGGCTCGACCAGAGACAGAGCATCAGGCACCAAAATTACATAAGCCTTTACGCTGGAACCGTCGTAGAATCTGAGGTCGGACCCACCGGCGTGAAATTAAAGAGCAAAGAGAAGTTGTCAACGTGATTGGGTTAACTACCATGCATGCAGTCTGTCTTTGAAAGATCAGGGAGAAATCTGTTTGGGTCTAAAAACACTCTAATAAAGATTTAAATAAATTAAAATTCAGACGTTCTCGTACTCCAAGTCTGTCTACTTATGATTTTCCACCCTTTAAACAACACTTCCTCATACTCTACTAAAAGAAAAACTTAGTCATTTATTCTTTTAACAGAAGGACACACCATATGTTCATAATCGTTTCATTGTCCATGTGAAATACTGCCCATAGCAAATAAAAGGTGGTCCTTAATTGAGTGATTAGTAGCTCTTGCTTATTCCCCTGACTGAAGCACTTAAGGGGAAAATCAATAATGTTATTGAAAAAGAAAATAGATTCAAAATTTGTTCCACCAAATAAAATATTTGTAGTTTGAAAAAGGAACATAATAAATACAACAATTTAGCCTACATATTTACTATTTCTTTCATTGTAAGCGCGATATAAGCACGCTTTGTAAAAAAAAGTACAAAAACGGATGCTTTTATTATACCTTTTTCAGATGCCAAGTATAAATAATGATACTATATTATTATTATTATTAATTATATCATTATTTCTTTAAATTATCTTAACAAAAATACTCCCATATGACATACCGGTAATTCATCCTCTCATTTCCCAATAACGGTTATTTATCTGACAAAATTTTGCAATGTAACTTAGGTAGAGGGTGCTCGTCAGAACCGCCTTAATCAGCGATGGCCAAATACGCATTTCATCTATTCCTATAATTAACTGACTTTCATCAAGGAAGCCCCTTAACTGTTGAAGACAGAGGACTTCTCTTCAGTCAGTACCGCAGGCTACATAGTATTATGTAATGACATGATAGCCCCAATAATCAAGAATAAATGCCTTAAATGATTTAATTGATTTGACATTCCATAGGGAAAATAGAAGTGGAGGCAATGATAAAGGGGATCGTTAAGATTCCCTTTATCTTGCATGAAATGTAAGAAATGCTTTTTTTCACTTCTGAAGAGCATGGTAATGACAGAAAAAGCGTGACGCTCTCACCTTTCAGAAGTAAGAGCGAGGATTGCGACCGCGTAAAATCGATTTGTTCATCATATGTCCAAACTCATCAATGATAACCAATTACCTACTTCTAATGCGGTGCTTGCAATTTAAATAATATAAATACAGCCATAATAGAACTGAAGGCAATGATCAGGAATAGATACAATTAACCCACAGCTCCCATCATAGGCACCAAAGGGAAGAAAAAACAAACATGAAATAACTAGACCCATTGATACGGAAAGCCAAAAGGACAGTAACTTCCCCACAAAATGACCAATTGGCTATCCAAGCCAACCCATAACAAAAGAATCACAGACATGAAATAACTAGACCTTAATGGAAACAGCAATAGCGGAAAGCCAGAATGACAGTTACTTTCGCACAAAATGGCCAGCTGGCTATCCAAAACAAAAATATATAAGCGAAATCACGCTCAGAGATAACCCATAACAAAAACAAACCGCAGCAGAAGAACCTATTTGGAATGGTCAATGAAACTAATTTCATTGGGATGGGGTGGGTGGGGCTTAAATCGGCCGAAGTCCTCGCCCTTACTTCTGATATTAATGTTTGATTAAATAGTAGGCATTGAATGGTCGATCGTAAAGTGGTTGGTCGTACAGAAGGCAAATGTTTCTCCCTCACTTCCATTGTTAGCAGGAAGTTATCAGCTGTGGCTGAATTGCCGTTATTCATGTCAGTGGCGCGCCAAGCGGAGTCTTCACAGAAATACCAAGACAATTCGGTGTAGTTTATTAATTTATTTATGTATTGTTTATTTAACCTGTTTTGTCTGGTGTATTCCACTAAGGCTAAGACTTGACCAGTCCTTCTCCATACAAAACCCTTATATTGGACTAAACGGAATAGACTATGATATGTGTGTCTAGGTACATGCTATTGTAATGTATGCATATTTTGTATTTAATTAAATAATGAGAGACAATGAACTATAAGACATCATGGTATGTAATGGTACAGGCGATTCCATAGTAGATAATAGCAGATGCGACAGCATAGTGGGACATCACGAGACATAATGTCAGATGTGGTATTATGATATAGTGGAAAATGACAATGCAACATCATGAGAGATAATGACAGATGCAACATCTAGAGAGATAATGACGAAAGCGTCATCCTGAGAGCTTATGAGAGATGAGACCGGATTGTAATGGCAGAAGTGATATCAAAGAAGACTATTTAAGGAAGATGCGACATCATCGAAGATGATGACAAATGCGTCATCGTGAGAGATAATTGCAAATAAAACAGTATGGTACATAATGGCAGATGCAACATCGAAAGAGATAATGACAAATGCGTCATCGTGAGAGATAATTGCAAATAAAACATTATGGTAGATAATGGTTGATGTGACATCATAAGTGGTAATGGCACATGAAAGATTCTGTAAGATAACGACAGATCCGACATGACAGAACATTATGACACATGAAATATTCTGGGCGATAATATTTGATATGACATCATAAGAATAAAAGTCACATGAAACATTCTTGGAGGTAATAGCAGATGTGACATGATAGGAAATTATGCACATGGAAAGTTCTTGGAGATTGTGGCAGATGTGATGGCATAAACATGTGACACATTTTGGAAGATAATAACTCATACGACATCTTGAGAGATAATGGCGCATGAAACATTCTGGAAGATAATGACAGATTCTAAGAGATTATTGCATATGAAGCATACCGGGAGAATATGGCATATGTGACATGATAAAAAATGTCATAACTAGACCTTTAATGGAAACACCAATAGCGGAAAGACATAAGGACACTTACTTTCAATCAAAATGACTAAACGGATATCTATATCAAAAATATATAAGCGATACACACATTCAAAGAAAATCGTGACAGAAAAACATCTTGGAACGCTCAGTGAAAAGAATTCCACTGGATGGGTAGAGGTGGACCTAAATCGATTTATCGCTGCCGCAATTCTCGCCCTTACTTCCGTCACGATTTTTGCTCAGTCCACATGACGGCTTCCTAACCAATCAGTGCAACAACTACGAGAACACAAAATTCAAAACAACCAAAGAGATGAAACAACGATGGTGACTTGACAGCAAGAAACAACTGAAATGCTGGAGCAAAACAAAACCAACAGTTAGACTCTGATGGGCCCAACCAGAGACAGAGCATCAGGTACAAATCAACATTATATAAGTTAGTCTTTATGCTGGAACCGTGACATAATCTGAGGCCTGACCACCAGCATGCAATTAACGAGGGAAGCAAAGTTATCAACCATGATTGGGTTAACTACAATGCATGCAGTCAGTCGTATAACAGTCTGAACATCCTTGTTGTCAAGGTACCTTCCACCAAGTATCAGTACAATCAGACCTATTGCATCGGAGGAGAGGTTGAAAATGTGAAAATGTAACGGCCGACAGACAACGGACAATAGTCCATGGCAAAACCTGACCAGAAGCCGAGCTAATGGTATGTAATATATTTATTTTGCAACTGTCACATGGACAGCTTGTGATGTTTAATTCACTTAAAAGATTTTCACATACAGGGTCTAATTGCTCAAAACATCATTAGCTTAACGACAGTAAAAATTCCTATCTTAAGACGACCTTTGGGACTGTTCAAAAGTGTTCAAAAACAGTCCCAAAGGTGGATCATGACCAGAAGACACTGAATGCAGAAAATACAAAGAAGAATAACTGCAAGCTAATAAATAAGCGTTTTAATGCAGAATTAGTCTTTCCGCTGACCGTTCCAAGGCGTTTCTTCTGTCGCGATTTATTTTTGTTATGGTTTGTCTTTAGGTGTTTGTCGCTTGTGTCATTTTATTTTGGATAGCCTATTGGCTATTTTGTGGGAAAAGAACTGTCCCTTTGGCTTTCCGCTGTTGGTGTTTCCATTAGGTCTGTTGTTGCATGTTTGTGTTTCTTTCCCTTTGGTGTCTCTGATGGGAGCTATGGGTTGATTGTATCGATTCCTGATCATTGCCTTTACTTCTATTTTTTTTTTTTAATTTTAGGTGGTCTTAATAGCGGAACTTCACTGAAGTTCGTTAGATTGTATTTCCGGACCCTCAATTCCTAAAAATAAAGGTGAAAGCAATGATCAGAAATCGATGCCATCAACCCAAATACCCATGTACAAGAAACACCAAAATAAATCAATGTCACCATACTTCATTCGTCTCAAGTGAATAGAAAAAAAGGACGGTTTCTCACCTTGAAATGGTCATTGATTTTTTTTTATCTGGGCGTAGCTGGGGTGGGGGTTGGGTGGGGCTTAAATCGATGTCTGCGCCCTTGGTTCTGTAAATGTTTAGACAAATGATTTGTTCTCTCCACATGAAAGATTCCGTCTATTTCATCAGTGTAACATCTCCGAGAAAAACAAATCCAACGAATACAGAGCTGAAACAACGATGATGACTTGGCAGCTTTGAATAACTGAAATGCTGAGGCAAACGAAAACCATGCGTTCGACTCTGGTGGGCCTGACAAGAGACAGAGCATCAGACAACAATCAACATTACTTTAAGTTTAAGTAAGTATTTTCTGAAGCGTTAATTTGACTGATCAAACCATCGAAAATGAAGTTAAGTCAATGATCAGTAATACATGTATATACAATTATCCCCACACCTCCCATTAGAGATGCACAGGGAAAGAAACACGAACAAGAAATAACTAGATCCTTATGGAATCATCACTAGCGGGAAGTCAAAAGGACAGTTATTTTCCAACAAGTTGGTGTTTTCAATATCTAATATATCATCCAATATCTAGACATTGAGCTGAAAGATTAATCACTTCAGTTGTGTTTTCGAAATGGGCATCACAAAATCCCTTTCATAACATACCAAGAGCGGATCAGCCACAAGGGATTCCTAATTTGAATCCACTGGAATTCCTACTACAATTTGTTCAAATTCCTCGCAACAAATCTAGGAGTAATAAAACAACATTGTCAGATGGAAAGGTGAGAACTTCACACACTTTCTGACCAGCCTAATCATCAGCTTTGAGTTTCGATCAAAACCAATACTTAGTTGTTTATCATCATCATTTTGAATTAACGCTTTGGTACTTCGACCTAAACTACTCCATGATTGTCTTCTGGCTCATTGATTGGTGACCAAAGTATGTGTGTCAAGAGCAGATTAGAAGGAGCATCTAGCTTCAGCTATAGTCTCTGGTATCCAGCCTCTGTTTGCAGAATTAATCTGATTGGCTGAATAAAAACAGGATGGTCTGAGGTCTTAGAGGGTTTAATAAGACAGAGTATTAAGAATATCTGTCAGTGATATATTCATGTAGTTTGTTTTATTGTTTTACTGAGGAAAAATGGTTCTTATCAAAATAGTAGAATACGCTCTGGCACGCCTGAAAACTGGACATAGTACCAAGTGTGCATTTGGATGGTGCTATTTAGCATTAATGTTAGGTAGCTCCATCTGACATAAGTATTACAATTGTATGCGCTGTTTGGTATCGTATTTTACATACCACAAACAGACACCTTTTTACTGTAACCCATAAATCCAAACCAGTGCTTCAGCTGAAGTGCACGACCCGCCGGATGCTTTAGCTTTATGAGTGTTACCATATATGGGTATGGCGGCCATTTTGGTCATGTGACCTGGACCTAAAACGTTTCCCCCAAAAATTGCGCCTTATCGTAAGGAGCAAAAGATATCTTATACTTTAGTACTGTATTCCGAATCGTTTGCAGGATAAAATGCATTCTTACTTTTCCAATACAAAACCATATGTGTCAAAGTTTCACCTAGGCACAAAGAATGTCAAGGTCAACCCAGGGTCACCATTTTAGCACTTTATGATGGGCCTACGTCCCAGATGCTATTTATCAAGTTTCGTGGAAATCTGCCCAGTGGTTCTGAAGAAGACTATTTTTGAAGGGTTTTTTCCATATATGGCTTGGCGGCCATTTTGGTCATGTGACCTGCACCCCATGAGCAAATTTTGGTTTTACCCATCCCATGAGGCTCCATATGAAATTTGACTTTAATCGGCCCAACGGTTTCCGAAGAGAAACAGTTCGAAAATTTTCACATTTTTGCCTCGGCGAGGCTATACTAAATGGAATGTAATATTTGGCAAGTTCATTGGTTAGATCTCATATATATCTATCAGTATGCCAAAGATTATTTATATATTCCAATCGGTTAAGTCACTATCACCAATTGTCACAAACGGGTTACGGACGGACAGACAGACTGACAGAATGACACGGTGATTTTAGGGCACACTTAGAAAATCAACCGACTTCAGCCGGTCGCTTTTTCTGCGGGTCGTGCAATAGAGATATTTGAACATGATATCATTATTTTAATGATTTTTATCCCCCAACCGAATAGAATCGGGCGATATAGCGATCAGCCTGGTGTCCGTCCGTCTGTCCGCCCTTCCGTCCGTCCGTCCGTCGACGCAACCTTGTGATGGCCATAACTCCTATACCCTTTGAGATTCATTGATGGTTCTTGGCACAATCGTTCACAAGGCTGTGACGGCGTGTCATGCGCAAGAACCAGAACTCTGGATGCCATACTTTTTGAGTTATCCCCCTTTTAATATAATAGAATGACTATTTTGTGATGGCCATAACTCCAATACCCTTATAGATATATTGATGGTACTTGGTGCAGTTGTACATGACGTTAAGCAGGTGTGTCACGTGCAAGAATCACTACTCTGGGTGCCCTGGTTTTTTAATTATCTCCCCTGACAATATAATCTTGTGATGGCCATAACTCCAATACGCTTTGAGATATATTGAGGGTACTTGGCACATTTGTATACAAGGTTGAGACGGCACTTTATGTCTAAGAACCACAACTCTGGGTGCTATGGTATCACAACTCTGGTTGTCATGGTCTTTTGAGTTATCTCCCCTTCGAATAAAATAGCGTGGCAGCCTTGTGATGGCCATAACTCCAATATCCTTTACGATATATTGATGATACCTGGCACAGTTGTTCACAAGGCCAAGACGGTGTGTCATGCACAAGAAACACAACTCTGGGTGCCATGTTTTTTTTAGTTATCTCCCCTTCCAATAAAATACAATCACTACTTTGTAATGGCCACATCTCCAATACTCTTTGAGATATATTGACGGTACTTGGTACAGTTGTACTTGACGTTAAGCAAGTGTGTCACGTGCAAGAACCACTACTCTGGATGCCGTGGTTTTTGAATTATCGTCCCTGACAATATAACCTTGTGATGGCCATTACTCCAATACCCTTTGAGATATAATGAGGGTACTTGGCACAATAGTATACAAGGTTGAGACGGCACTTCATGCATAAGAACCACAACTCTAGGTGCTATGGTATTTGAGTTACCTCCCCTTCTAGTATAACAATATCACCACCTTGTCATCACCATACCTCCGATACCCTTTGAAACATATTGGTGGTACATGATGCAGATGTACATGAGGTTAAGCAGGTGTGTCATGCTCAAGAATTACAACTCTGGGTGCTCTGTTTTTTAGTTATCTCCCCTGACAATATAACCTTGTGATGGCCATAACTCCAACACCCTTTGAGATATAGTGAAGGAACTTGGCGAAATTGTATACAAGGTACAGAAGGGGTGTCATGTGCAAGAACCACAACTGTTGGTGCTGTGGTATTTGAGTTATTTACCCTTCCAATATAAAAGGATGACCAGCTTGTGATCATCATGTCTCCAATACCCTTTCAGACATATTCATGGTACTTCATACAGAAATACATGAGCTTAAGCAGGCATGTCATGCGCAAGAACCACAATTATGAGTGCCCTGGTTTATAGTTATCTCCCCTGACAGTATAATCTTGTGATGGCTATAACTGCAATACTTTCGTTATATTGCTGGTTTAATTCTGGTGCACTATCTATTGGTGAACAATCTTCTGAAGGCCATATTGGCTTTTGGTCGGGGGATTTGCCATCTCTTTCGATGGCTATTTTTATATTTCTGCCACTTGCAAAAATTTACATTGGCAACATTAGCTGTGGGAAACAGGCTTATAAAATCAGTCAATCACAATCAGTCAGCAGGACCAACCTGATTGCCTACCTGAAAGCTCTCGCAAGATAGTGCTTCTTGGTTACGCGCATTACTTTTTCAAACTAAACACCTTGTTTCTGAATTAAACATCACGAAAACACGTCTATATTATTCTCACCCCCCCCCCTTGAAAAATAGAAGCGAAGGCAATGACCAGGAATCGGCACAATCAACACACAGCTCACACCAGAGACACCAAAGGGAAAGAAATACAAACATGAAACAAATAGATCCTAATGATCATTAGATCAATAGCGGAAAGCCGAAAGGACAGTTACTTTCCCACAAAATGGCCAGTTGACTATCCAAAACAAAATAACATAAGCGATGCACATACTCAAAGACATGCCATAACAAAAAATAATCACGAGAGAAGAACCGTCTTGGAACGATCAGTGAAACGAACTGATCCCAACTTTTATATGCTAAACTGGGCTCAGCAGGGATAAACCTTATTGTTCGTATGTCTGCTTAAAAGTAATGATTGAGGCTATCCGTTAGATCCGTCTTGAGGTGATTCTAACGTGTACTCACAAACTATATTTTGAGCAGAAATAAGAAAATATCCCAATTTTTCATCTTAAAATGTTTGGTTTTTTTTTTCGGTGGTAAAATTTACAATGATTTGTATTGGCGTGTTTTCGTATCGAGTTTTTTTTTTTTTTATATGAATATTTCAATATGTGTCTGTTACCCAAATTCGTTTCAATTATTTGATATAGATTATGCTGACAGAATGTGTGCATAATGTTGTTTTCACACAAAAATGGAGCATTGTGTTTGTTTTAATTTTGTCAGATTTTGAATGGTAACATACTTTAAAGTAGAAGTAAAACAAAGATCAGGAATCGATACAATTATCTTAATCCACACATCAAAGACACCAAAGGGAAAGAAACACAAACACGAAGCGACCAGACCATAATGGCAACCTAAACAAAGGATGGCCATAAGGACAGTTACTTTCCCACAAAATGGCCAAATGGCCATCCAAAATAAAAAGACACAAGTGATACATACAGTGAGTAGTAACAAACAACAACATAAATAAACTGCCACAGAAGAACTGCCTTGGAACGGTCAGTGGAAAGAATTCCACTGGGGGGGGGGGTGCTTAAATCGATTTTACGTGGCCACAATCCTCGCCCTCACTTCCGTCGCGATTTAGACAAATAATGTGTTCAGTCCGCATGAAGGCCTCCTAACTCATCAGTGCAACATCTCCGTGAACCCAAATAATCAAAGAACCACAGAGGTGAGACAACAGTGAGGACTCGATACCAAAAACTACTGAAATGCTGGAGTAAAAGAAAACCAACAGTTAGACTCCGATGGGCCCGTTATGTCAAAATCGACCACTGATTACTTAATAAAACAGGGCTTTCTGAGCACTATTGATATACACCTATTGCATGGTATCAATGGCATTTCCCTTTTAAACTTGGCTCCTAAACCATTAACCTATTTTCCGCTGAATGGAATTTTCCTCATTATGTCATCATTTTAACAAGTGTGTCAAATAAATACTCCTGTAAAATAAAACGAGAAACGATCAGGAACTGATACAATCAGATTCCAAATTCTTCCCACAATACCACTAGGGAAAGAAGTCGAAACATGGAACGCCGACAGTAAACAAAATGGACAACAGGCAGCACGAATCCGCAGCTCTTTCCCAAACAGGTGGTGATTCAGAATATACAAATCTAACTAAAAAGGAACAATATTCGTGATGGGGGCAAGAATCAGAATCACCAACATGACAAAAATTAAACTGGAAGGACAAACGTAACGGAAAATGAGCAACCAAAATGGAGAAAGAAGCAGGATAATCAATGTAACAACATATATGAATAGGGAAATAATCGGAACCACTAACACAAAACATGAATGAACCACGGCAAAAGCACCGACTTGGAACGATCAGTAAAATTTACTGCTGGGTTGAAGTTAACATTTACGGGATCCCAACCCTCGCCCTCACTTTCACTTTGGTCCAAACAAGTAACTATTTGTTTGGTCCTCGTGCAATACACATAATTGGGGGGTGAAGAATCCGATTCACCAACACGACAAACACCAAACCGGAAGGACAAAAGTAACTAAAACGAACAACCAAAAAGGGGGAAGCATCAGAATAATCAAAGTAAAAACATATATGAGGCGGTTTAATTAGGCGGTTCTAATGGGTACCCGCAACCCAATATTTGCGATATATATATATTTAAAATTTTACTGACATATACCAAGGCAGGTTTCCTACCGTGGTATACTATTGCTTTAGTATGTATGTATTGCTAATAACCTTTTATTTTGGATAGCCATTTGGCCATTTCGAAGGAAAGTAACTGTTCGTTTGACTTTCCGCTTGTGACGTTTCGTTATGGAGGTAGATAATACCAGGTTGGTGTCTTTTGATATCAAGTTCATCAGGCAAGGCTTCGAGAACGCTTGTAGAATGGCGAGGCTTGCCGAGCCTGATAAACTTGATATCAAATGATACGAATATGGTATTCTATTTATCAGTTTATCCCCCTGTACACTCTTACATTAGCAATTTACGGTCAGTTATTGATGGTCCTCAGTGGGGATTCTGGTGGTCGATATATTTAGTATCAGCTGACCATGTTTTTCCTATGACATTTTTTTAAAGTAATATTGCCAGTTTTCCCAGTTACAAAAACATTTTTTGTCATTTTCCAGCATTCCGGTTCATTCATAAATTAAAGTTCAATGTCACGTTGACCTGATAAAGCTCACTTGTCCTGAGATAGCATATCTTTATCAGGTCAATGCGTTACAATGCAATATATACAGGGAGTAACTGATAAAAAGTGTTTTATGCTTGGGCTTCTATCACTTTGAGGTATTGGATCGTAGATGAGAGGTAATTGCATCGATTCCTGATCATTGCTGCGCTATTTGTCAATTTTCCCTTTTTGGGGGCGGTTTCCATCAAATTGAATGTGATATTCCCATCTGATAATAAATAAGTTCAAAATTGATTTTGTGACAGTTTTGTTTTGCCATTCCTTCTTAACCGTATTTACAATTTAATTTTCTGCACCTCGCTTAGATATATGACACCAACTAGCCACAGTTTATACATTCGGGCCACAGTTTATATAGCTTATCATCTACGTTAACCTTCAAACAAAGCGTTTTGCACGCAAACTTGCCGCAAGTGGAATAGGCAGTCATTTTTCCATTCATATCTAGTTTCATATGTGTAATTAGTTGTCACGCTTTGAGGCATGAATACAAGATTTTATAGTTCCGTTCTTATAGTTATTATATTTTGTGGATTTGGTTTTCAAAAAGAATTGTCTTTAGATATATTTTAGTATACGCTGTATGGAGTGTTAACGATTTGCGCCGTAGCCAAGGGGGCAATTATTTGTCTGGCTAGCAGTTTCATCTTTGAAATATAATAATAGGCCTGTTTAGAAAGAAAACAATATGTCTAGCCTTAATTGAATGTATTATGTAAAAACGTTTGATTGTCAGAAATTAGTATGTCTTCAAATATACGCAATACTTTGAACTTTTCGGACGTTCACTCAACAAAACCTAACGAATACAAATCTCGATCAATTACGAAAACACTCCCATTAGGAAAACATGTCCGTAAGAAATAATGGCGTCCAACATGGTGTCAGAAAATGATAAATATTAGGTACAAATGATAACATCTTTATTATTTCTGCTTTCAACATAGATTGTGGGTGCTCGTTAGAACCGCCTCATTGAGGCGGTTCTAACGAGTACCCACAATCTATGTCTTTGAGCAAAAATAAGGCAGACAATGTTTACCCCCTTAAACCCCACTTTTCTCTATATAAAGTGGGGTTTAGGGGGGTCTTCGTTTCACGGACGTGTTATCGTGATGTATACAAATGCACTGTAAAAGTTTACCGCTGAAAAAAACGAACATTTTAAGAGGAATAATTGTGATATTTTTATTATGTCCGCTGAAAATATAGATTATGGGTATTCGGCACAATCTATGTTTTACAGCAGAAATAAGAAAAATAAGGTTTATCCTATGGCGTTTATATTTCACAATTCGATTTGCCAGAGTGTTTAGTCATGTAACTGACTTCAACACTCGTAATAAATTGTTAGCGGCTAAAATTCTTAATCAGGGTTATCGGTACCATAAACTACGCACGCAAAGCCTTTTCAAAATTTTATAGACGTTATTCTGATTTAATTACAAGATTCAATACTGGACTTAAATCTCTTCTGCAACAAGGTCTATAGGAACCCGAATTTTATGGTGACTTCATATATAAATTTAGAAAAAAATTATAACCGCAATGACTTTAGCACCCAATTTCGTAAAATCATTCTTCGATATAAAAAGATTGGGTATAACATAAATGTTATAACATAAATGTTATACGACAGACTGCATGCATGGTAGTTAACCCAATCACGGTTGGCAACTTTGCTGCCCTCTTTAATTGCACGCCGGTGGGTCAGGCCTTAGATTCTATGACGGTTCCAGTGTACAGGCTTATTGAAAATTAGAGAGATCTAATTCAAGGTAATGTTGGCTGATGTCTGATGCTTTATCTCTGGTCGGGCTCATCGCAGCCTAGGATGAAAAATAGTGTGTACCCCTGCAAACCCCAGTATTCCTATATAAAATGGGGTTTAAGGGGGTCAAAATTGTATAGGCGTGTTTTCGTGATGCTGACACAGAATTCCGGGTCCATCGAAGTAGCTTAGGCATCAATATTTTAAAAATAGTCCAAATATCTAGAAGGGGAGCTGAAAGCTTAATTTAATTCAGATTGCCTCTCTTTAGAAAGACACTTCATGAAGTAACTTTCATAATAGAACAAGAAAAAATCAGCTTCAAATGGAGTGCAATTCGTACACATATAAATTCTCACAATTAATCTATAAAACTTAGTATCAAATCCAATATAACTATTGCCAAATACAAGTTAGGTGAGAGCTTTAACCATTCTCTGTCATGGCCATATGCGATTTTTTTGATGTGATAAAAATTCTTCTGTGTTCGTTACATGCTAAATAAGTTGAAGGGAAACCTTCTCTATGGAATGTTCATTCAATTTAGGAGAATGGGAACACCTGGCATTTTTTCCACCATGTTTCCAAGGGAGACAACTTTCGGGACTTCCTGTTCACTTTTCTATAGGCTAAATCACACTGAAAAACGAGTCTACTGTTAAAGGAAAGAATTTTGCTCCTAAGGAGCAAAGTCTTTTAAGAGCTGATCCCTATTAACACGGGAGCTAAAATACTTTTGCGGGAGTTGTCTCCCCTGAAGGTGTTCCCATTCCATTTAAAGTATTAAGAATTTTGTTTTTATGGATTATGGGGTAGTGTAGTCTTACGAGAGGACAGACTTACATGTGTATGCCATTAAAAGTTTTGGAAATTAGTTTATTTAAAAATAGAAGTGAACAGGAATCAACACAATCATTACGATAACACACCCGCGCGGCAGATTGCATTTTTCAGCAAACATAGTTGTGGGTGCTGATTGAGGCAGGTCTGACGAGTACACACAACCTATGTCTTGGAACAGAAATAAGAAAAACTCATGTTTGTCCCCATTTTCTCCATATAAAAAATATCCCTCAGTTTTCTCCATATAAAAAATAGAAGTGAAGGCAATGATCAGGAATCGATACAATTAACCCACATCAGAGACACCAATGGGAAAGAAGCACAAACACGAAACAACAAATAACCAGACCCTAATGGAAACATCAATAGCGGAAAACCAAAAGGACAGTTACTTTCCCACAAAATGACCAACGGGCTATCCAAATAAAAAAAAATAAAGTAAGCGATACACCCACTCAAAGACAAACCACACACACAAAACAAAACAATAATAAACTGCGACAGAAGAATCGCCTTGGAACGGTCAGTGAAACGAATTCTACTTGTGTGTGTGTGTGGGGGGGGGGGGGGGGGGGGGGCTTAACTCGACTTTATTTGGCCACAATCCTCGTCCTTATCTCCGTCGCGATTTGGGCAAATAATTCGTTCAGTCTGCATGGAGTCCTCCTAAAGTAGGGTTTAGGGGGTGCTCATTTCACGGACTTTTTCACGTGATGGCCAAAAAATAACCAAACTGCTTTCCAAAATAAAATATATATTCACATTACGAAAAACGCCTATACGAATACATTGTAATCTTTACCGCCGAAAAAACGAAAATTTTATGATGAAAATTGTGATATTTTGCTTATTTTTTGCTTATTTTTGCTCAAAATATATATTGTGGGTACCCGTTAGAACCGCCTCATTGAGGCGGTTCTAACGAATACCCACAATCTATATTTAAGAGCAGAAATAAGCGAAATAATGTTTACCCCCGTAAACCCCCATTTTTCTATATACAAGTGGGGTTCAAGGGGGTCAAAATTATATAGGCGTGTTTTTGTGATGAGAACCTAAAAAGACAAATAATGGTAAAAACAAACCACCAGAGAAGCTTTCCCTATCATTATTATTATTACACTTATATATTTTTTTTTCTTTCATGAAACCATATGGCGTATATTTAATTGACCTAATAATAACCCCTCAGATAATGACAAAAAAGACTGACAAGGTACCAAATCAAGGCGAACATTACGAAAACACGCCTATGTAATTTTTACCCCCTTGAACCCCACTTTTACATAGTAAAACTGGGGTTACCGGGGGTAAACCTTATTTTTCTTATTTCTGCTCAAAATATAGATTGTGGGCACTCGTTAGAACCACCTCGTCGAGGCGGTTCTAACGAGTACCCACAATGTATATTTTAGAGCAGAAATAAGAAAAATATCACATTTTTTCATCTTAAAATTTTCATTTTTTCGGCGATAAAGGTGGCAATGTATTTGTATAGGCGTGTTTGCGTAATGACAAATAGAAGCAAGAAACAACCAGACCCTAATGGAAAAACACCAATAGCGAAAAACCAAAAGGACAGTTTCTTTCCCACAAAATGACCAACGGGCTATCCAAAACAAAATAAAGTAAGCGATACACACACTCAAAGACAAACCACACACACACAGAGCAATAATAATAAACTGCGACAGAAGAACCGCCTTGGAACGGTCAGTGAAACGAATTCCACTGGAGCGCTTAAATCGATTTTACGTGGCCACAATCCTCGTCCTTATCTCCGTCGCGATTTGGGTAAATAATTTGTTCTGTCTGCATGGAGTCCTCCTAAAGTAGGGTTTAGGGGATGCTCATTTCAGGGACTTTTTCACGTGATGCCCACAAAATAACCAAACTGTTATCCAAAGTAAAATATATATCCAGAACCTGAAAAGACAAATAATGGTAAAGACAAACCACCAGAGAAGCTTTCCCTATCATTATTATTATTACACATATATATTTTTTTCTTTCATGAAACCATATGGCGTATATTTAATTGACCTCAGACAATCACAAAAAAGATTGACAAGGTACCAAGTCAAGGCGAACATCACGAAAACACGCCTATGTAATTTTTACCCCCATGAACCCCACTTTTACATAGTAAAACTTGGGTATCCGGTGGGTAAACCTTATTTTTCTTATTTCTGCTCTAAAATATAGATTGTGGTTACTCATTAGAACCGCCTCATCGACGAAGCGGTTCGAACGAGTGCCGACAATCTATATTTTGAGCAGAAATAAGAAAAAAATCACAATTTTTCATCTTAAAATTTTCATTTTTTCGGCGATAAAGGTGGCAATGTATTTGTATAGGCGTGTTTGCGTAATGCTCATTACGATAATATTTCTGCATGATACATAGAGGTTCTTCCATGAGTGTTCATGTATTATTGAATTTATTAAACGAGTTGAGGAAAAGGGATAAAATGCGATGCAGTGCCGAGCATTTTATCCCTTTTCCTCAACGAGTTTAATAAATTCAATAATGCATGATATTATTATTGAATTTATTAAACGAGTTGAGGAAAAAGGATAAAATTCGAGGCTTTGCCGAGCATTTTATCCCTTTTCCTCACTGAGTTTAATAAATTCAATAAAACATGAGCACGAATGCAAGATTCTATTTATCATATGACATTTAAAACGCATTTTATTCACGATTGTTTACAAAAATGTCAATATTCCGCTGTTAGTAAACGCGACGTCGTTAAGGACGTCGTACATGTAACGTTACGGGACGTATCTAGCTAATTTGCATATTTAATCCACTAGTGGATTATCGAAAATATTACATGTCGTTATTACACTCTCAGACGCGACGTCATATGATAAAGCGCATTCTTTTATCTCCGAAAAGGTGATTTTTTCTTATACATGTATTTACTTGAAGCAGAAATTAAAAAGCAAATACTTGTGAACTCCAGTTCTTCTGCATAAAGTGTGGTTTACAGGGTTGTTCATTGCATTACGAAAACACGCCTATACAAATACATTGTAAACTTTACCGCCGAAAAAACGCAAAATTTCAGATGAAAAATTGTGATATTTTTCTTATTTCTGCTCAAAATATAGATTGTGGGTCCTCGTTAGAACCGCCTCTAACGAATACCCATAATTTATATTTTAGAGTAGAGATAAGAAAAATAAGGCTTACCCCCGTAAACCCCAGTTTTACTATATAACAGTGGGGTTCAAGGGGGTAAAAATTATACAGGCATGTTTTCGTGATGACAGGAACTTGTTTGCATGATATTCAGAAAACGGAACAAATTCGCATAAGCGTGATAGATACCACAGACCATCACGAAAACACGCCTCTATAATTTTTACCTCTTGAACCTCACTTTTATATAGTACAACTGGGGTTTACAGGGGTAAATCTTATTTTTCTTATTTCTGCACTTAAACATAGATTGTTGGTACTCGTAAGAACCGCCTCGATGAGGCGGTTCTCACGAGTACCCACAATCTTTATTTTGAGCAGAAATACAAAAAATATCACATTTTTCATCTTAAAATTTTCATTTTTTCGGCGATAATGGTTACAATGTATTTGTATAGGCGTGTTTTCATAATGTTCAGAAAACGGAACAAATTCGCATAAACGAGACAAATATCACAGACTAATATAGAAATAAATGCCCAGGAAACGCCAGAATGAAAGATTACAGCCTACAAATGGCATTTGAAAAAGGGTAACTAATAACGAGGTAAACACCAAAACAAAAAACAAAAAAAAAACGCATAAACTTGACAGATATCCATCACGTGAACAAGTCCGTGAAATGAAGAACCCTTAAACCCCACTTTATACAGAGAAAACTTGGTTTTACGGGGGTTTTCATTATTTTCCTTATTTCTGCTCCAATACAAAGGTTGTGTGTACTCGTTAGAACCGCCTCAATGAGGCGGTTCTAACGAGCACACACAACCTAATGTAATGAGCATTTATAAGAAAAATATCAAGGCTTTTCATCAGAAAAGTAGCCATTTTGGAGATGTGAAAAATGCACTATGTCGTAGTGATGAGTTATCATAATGACATAGACGAATAAAGACATAAATGCCCAGTTCAAGCCAGAATGAAAGATTACAGCCTACCAATGGCATATAGGAAGAGTAACTAATACCGAGGTAAACACCAAAAAAAAAAAAAAAAAAAAAAAGACTGAATCACAAACAGCACAACAAATGCTCCATCTTCCCCACAAGAGGTAATCAATGTTTTTGTTTGATTTGAGGTTTAACGTCCCCGTCAACACTGTAATGGTCATTTTGGAGACGTTGCTTCTAATTTTGTGGGACTTTTACCCGTCATTGAGATGCAATGACATCTCAAGCCCTGTCGCCCAATGAAACCAATAGGGTTTATAAGCATGGACAGTCAGACACTCACACCGCTTTGCCTGGGCAGGCTTAGATTCTCTAAGCGGTTTACCAGTACTAGTGTGCGGGCCGGATTCAGCTATGCGTGGAAGCAGCATGCAGCCCATATATTTCTTCCGGCCCCTATGGGCGGGGGCTGTCAAGGTGCAACAGGTAAAATTAATGAAAATTAAATAAATAATGATAATAAAACACAACCATAAGCACATACAGCATGAAGAGCCCTGTCGGAAAATCTGACAAAAGTTCATTTAAATTAAAAAACAAAAACACACACAAAAAAAAAGAACATAAAACATTAGAACCACCGCCTTATGACTGTCAGTGGCGAAAACCAGATTCTATACTCTGGATTCTAATGTGATTTACATTATTATAACACACCCGTGCGACATAATGCATTTTTTTCACATCTCCAAGATGGTCATTTTTTCTGATGAAAATTCGTGATATTTTTATTATAAATACTAAAAACATAGGTTGTGGGTGCTCTTTAGAACCGCCTCATTGAGGCGGTCCTAACGAGTACCCACAACCAATGTCTTGGAGCAACAATAAGAAAAATAATGTATACCCCGTAAACCCCAGTTGTCTCTATATAAAGTGCTGTACAGGGGGTCTTCATTTCACGGACAAGTCCACGTAATGCAACACGCAAAATCGTTTGACAACCTGGAGGTAATTAACTAAATCAATGTGATCGCGATTCTGCTCAAAAATGTATGGATATTAACATTTTTATTTTGCTGAGTTTCTTCTACACAGCATTCCTGCTAAAAAAAAACAAAAACAAAAACAAAACATAATAGCGCAGAAAATACACCATGCAACCGACATTTTTATTATCGTCGGTGCTGCGGCTTCTAAACCTTTTGTTACCATTACGAAACTTTGCAAATCTAAACGTATAAAATATTCATGGCTTCGGAAATAAAATACGTACGTTATTTCATTTTTACAGCTTTACTTCATATCTGAAAATGCAAAATGTACAGGCTCGGGAATTCTGATCGCCTATTTGCACCGCAGTTATGTGAAAGACCTAGATATCCAGTTCCTGAATAAAATGCATGTTTATACCGCTCTGTGGACTTTTATCATGCAAATAAATGAATACGCTAAAACAGCCATTAATGTAAATTAGAAACATTTCAACTTTGGAGCTTAAAAGGACACATTTGTCTTCGTGTTATTGATTGTCCCTCATGTGTCATTCTGTTGCAAGGCCAAACAGGAAAATATTCCATCAAATTTTTATATGCCTTTAAAATAAGGAACAAAATTATTGCAAGTCAAATCAATCCTATAACGACCGTGCTTTGCATTTTAACAACATGCATATTGTTATGTAGCTGCCAATAACCGTCATAAATTTGCCCCTGCGGACAAATTTAATACATCGAGCATTAATCTTATATAGAGATAAAAAGCAATATAGAGAGAAATAAAAGCAATCTGGAAAGCTGTATTAATGTGGCGCTGAGATGATCGATGCTGGAAGTTTGTCTGCGTATTTGACAGGATACGGTAGTCTTCCTTATCTGATAAGAACATCCGCAATTTTCACTTTAGTTTTATTACACCCGTGGGCTGGATAAATTAATAAATAAATACGCGTACAACTGAAGACCAAGGTCGCTTTAACCCTTATCCTGCTGTTCACGATAACTCCTACCTTTGCAAACAGCGTAGATCCAGATCAGATGGCTTCTGAAGAAGCCATCTGATCAGGATCTACACTGTTTGTCATTCAGTTTGTAAATTTAAAGGAACAAATTATATCATGTAATCTGATTGGTTGATATTCAGGATTGGGTGTGGCTAATTCAAATATTCAGCAGGACAAGGGTTAAAACAAACTTGATAGGCACGGTTAGTAACCCATTTTGAAAAAAAAACCGAATGTGATTATTAGAAACTAACGTATATGGATCGGGTAGATATATCCGTCCCGAGTGTCACTATCCAACATATGAAGGCTTACCGGGGCGGATTTTTTTTTTTCTATTTAATCCTGACACCCGAGTTTTATATTTTCTCACAGACCTTTTTAATGGTTTTGTACAAATCTGGTGCTGGCGTCCGCTAAATTCTGACGGCATTATTGTGACGTAACTGGCGTCACTTTATCTGCAAGGACGTCAACTTTGACAAGGGCGTACATGTCGTCCAATACAAACAGTACACATCACACACGATTTCTCGATTTGTTTCTCGATGTCCTCTCCCAGGATAAAATATTGAAAGTGGTTCTAACGGGTACCGGCAACTAAACAACTACGTTTTTGCACAACATACAGAAATATTCGCCGTGGCCCATCGGCGCTTAAAGAAATAGATTGGGCTGCATGATGCTTCCACGCAGAGCTGAAACTGACAATACATGAGTGGAGGTAAACTGCCAAGAAGGACTAAATATAATCTATAAAATGGTTATCCTTTGGAAGCAAGGAATGCACCACAGAACTAGAAGAGATGGAGTGTACATGTTTTCTGGGCAAGACTAGCTAGTTTCGGCCAATTAGGCCTCATCAGTGACCGTCAAATGTTTTCAATTTCCACAATGGAAGCAATTATCCCAAAGGACAAGAACATCTAAACTACACTATGATGTAGGGCAGGGAGACATTTTACGGCCGCCACACATTCCCAGACACCAGCTGCAGTGACCTTAAATATGTTCTTTAAAAGGGTTATCCTTTGAAAGCAAGGAATTCACAAAAGAACAAGAACATATGGAGTGTACATGTTTGCCGGGCATGACTAGCTAGTTTCGGCCAATTAGGCTATGTAATGCGAGTGAGACCGCCCAGTGCATATAAGCGTTTTTTTTTTTTGTTTTTTTTTGGTTTTGTTTTGTTTTACTAGGCGGCAGTGTTTGAGATGTCATTTCATCTCCATGTCGGGTAAAAGTCCTACAAGATTGGAAGCAATGTCTCCAAAATGACCTAAAAAGTGTTGACGGGAACGTTAAACCTCATTTCAAACAAACAAGCATACTGAAATATTATGAGACGTCACTAACTCGTACATGGAGGACATGTTTACCATGACTAATCCGAACTATCTCTTGAGTCTCAAGTGAAAAGTTCACATGGGTCCCATAGCATCAAATACCATATACACCACAGCCTCATTATAACGCTGTTCATAATAAAACGGTTTTGGATATAACACGGTTTCAAGATGGATCCAAAAAATGTATAGATTATATAGAAAAATAACCATACATGGTCATTTTTCTATATAATCTATACATTTTTGTTTGGATATAACACGGTTGTTTAACTAACACGGTTTTCATTTTAATCTTATTAACAGTGTTATAAAGAGGCTGTGGTGTATTTAGAATAGAACATGGATTTGGATATATACCTTATTTTAAGATGTATCCCAAAATTATATAGATTATATAGAAAAATTACCATATATGGTCATTTTTCTGTATAATTCTATACATTTTTGTTTGGAAATAACACGGTTGTTTAACTAACACGGTCGTGCTTTGGATCCTATTTACAGTGTTAAAAGAGGCTGTGGTGCATTTAGAATATTTAAAAGAGTTTTTTTTATGGTATATTGCATTTGCACATGGGAGTCGCCTCATTCTGGGGATTCTGATGAGTACAGTCATCATTATTTTTATTTTATAGACGATCGACATGATATTCTTAAGTCATGCCCAGTATGACTCATGATCTGGCGCAATTTTTTACCCTTATCCACCTGAATAATTAGGTTAGCCACACCCATTTCTGACTTTGAACCAAGCATCTGTTTTAATGAAATTCATTCCTACAAATTAACAAACTGAATGTCAAAAAGTGGGATCTACACTGTTTGCAAAGGTATGGGTTGTCGTGAACAGCAGGATAAGGCTTCTCCGAATGTAGGACAACCCCCCGTCCGGACATAATCACTCCCGCTCATTTTTGTACAGGTGGACAAAATCCCTCCTATGTTTTTTGCAAGGTGGACATAATCCCTCCCACTATTTTTTACAAGGTGGACAAAATCCCTCCCATGTTTTTTGCAACGTGGACATAATCCCTCCCGCACATTTATACAAGGTGGACAAAAACCCTCCCATGTTTTTTGCAAGGTGGACAAAATCCCTTCTAAAAATGTTCCAACTCAGAGAAATAAAAAGGGGGCTTTCTGAATTTGATGTTGCATGATAAAACCAATGATTTGGGCTTTGTGGTCAGCAAAAACTGGGGTGAAGACTCTGATCAGCCTTGGCATCTACCTAGTAGTCTGATATGAGTCTTCACAATCCACATAAAGAAAGTGAAGGCCCTGATCAGACTTGGAATGTGTCCATGCTAATCTGAATTTTGGCTGGATTCAAAGACAAATTATTGGTTTTGTCCAACAGTGGCCTGTATATGTATAAGGGTTAAGAAAATATGTCAAAATCTGTGCTATTACCAAAACATGAAAATCCCAAAGACAACAGCAAAAATAGCTAACCCTTGTACATATTGCTGATGACTTTTATTTATTATTGTTTCTGGTCAAGACTTGGTCTTATTATGGTATTTGTAAAAATTGAGCCTATGCATAATATTTCCTACTTTATCATGTGTGCCTGGTAAAAAGGGTAAATGCCCATGAATTGTGGCTGTATAGTCATATAGGAGTTTTTACACTTGAAGAACTTGCTATTGTAGGAAATGTTCAATGCAAGAAAGAGGATCCCACAAGCAATTATTGGTGGAATTTGAGTCTTGAGGAAGATGCTAAAATAGTAGCCAGGAGGGGTTTTGCCCAAGTTGCAAAATTTACAGAAGGGATTTTGTCCACCTTGTAAAAAAGAGTTGGAGGGATTATGTCCACCTTGCAAAAACACGGGGGGGGGGGGGGGGTTGTTCACCTATACAAAAATGAGCGGGGAGGATTTTGTCCGGCTACCGGCTTCTCCAGAAGCCATCTGATCTGGATCTACACTGTTTGCGAAGCTAGGGGCTGTCGTGAACAGCAGGATAAGGCTTCTCCAGAAGTCATGTGATCTGGATCTTCAATGTTTGCAAAGGTAGGGGTTGTCGTGAACAGCAGGATAAGGCTTCTCCAGAAGCCATCTGATCTGGATCTACACTGTTTGCAAAGGTAGGGGTTGTCGTGAACAACAGTATAAGGGGTTAATACTCGCTAGTTCTATAAGGATAACACACCCGTGCGTATCTACGCTCCATCAGCACTCTCAGCGCTTTGATTACTTCTGTCGCGGTTTATTTTTAGCTCACCTGTCACGTAGTGACAAGGTGAGCTTTTGTGATCACTTTTCGTCCGTCGTCCGTCGTCAGTGCGTGCGTGTGTGCGTGCGTGCGTGTGTGCGTAAACTTTTTCTTCAAATGACATCTCCTCCTAAACCACTGATCGGATTTTGACCAAACTTAATAGCAATGATCCTTAGGTGGTCCCCTTTCAAAATTGTTCAAATGGTTCCAGTCCATTGCACATGTGGGTCACAGGAGCTAAAAATAGATTTTTTAAACGAAATCTTTAAAAATCTTCTTCTCTGAAACCGCAAGGCCCAGGTCTTTGATATTTGGTATGAAGCTTCATCTAGTGAACCTCTACCAAGATTGTTCAAATTATAGCCCTGGGGGCCAAAATGCCCCCGCCCCGGGGGGCTTTGGTTTTACATAGGCTTATATAGGAAAAATCATTAAAAAATCTTCTTTTCTGAAACCACAAGGCCCAGGTCTTTAATATTTGGTGTGAAGCTTTACCTGGTGGACCTCTACTAAGATTGTTCAAATTATAGCCCTGGGGGCCAAAATGCCCCCGCCACGGGGGCCTTTGGTTTTACATAGGCTTATATAGGGAAAATCATTAAAAAATCTTCTTTTCTGAAACCACAAGGCCCAGGTCTTTAATATTTGGTGTGAAGCTTTACCTGGTGGACCTCTACTAAGATTGTTCAAATTATAGCCTTGGGGCTAAAAATGCCCCCGCCCCGGGAGGCCTTTGGTTTTACAAAGGCTTATACAGGGAAAATCTTTAAAAATCTTCTTCTCTGAAACTGCAAGGCCCAGATCTTTGATATTTGGTGTGAAGCTTCATCTAGTGGACCTCTACCAAGATTGTTCAAATTATAGCCCTGGAGTCCAAAATGCCCCCGCCCCGGGGGCCTATGGTTTTACATAGGCTTATATAGGGAAAATCATTAAAAAATCTTCTTCTCTGAAACCGCAAGGCCCAGATCTTTGATATTTGGTGTGAAGCTTCATCTAGTGGACCTCTACCACGATTGTTCAAATTATAGCCCTTGGGGCCAAAATGCCCCTGCCCCAGGGGCCTATGGTTTTACATAGGCTTATATAGGGAAAATCATTGAAAAAATCTTCTCTTAAAACCGCAAGGCCCAGATCTTTGATATTTGGTGTGAAGCTTCATCTAGTGGACCTCTATCAAGATTGTTCAAATTATAGCCCTGGGGCCAAAAATGTCCCCGCCCTGGGGGCCAAAAATGCCCCCGCCCCGGGGGCCTATATTACATAGGCTTATACAGGGAAAATCTTTAAAAATCTTCTTCTCTGAAACCGAAAGGCCCAGATCTTTGATATTTTGTGTGAAGCTTCATCTAGTGGACCTCTACCAAGATTGTTCAAATTATAGCCTTGGGGCAAAAAATGCCCCCGCCCCGGGAGGCCTTTGATTTTACATAGGCTTATACAGGGAAAATCTTTAAAAAATCTTCTTCTCTGAAACTGCAAGGCCCAGATCTTTGATATTTGGTGTGAAGCTTCATCTAGTGGACCTTTACCAAGATTGTTCAAATTATAGCCCTGGGGGCCGAAATGCCCCCACCCGGGGGGCCTATGGTTTTACATAGGCTTATATAGGGAAAATCATTAAAAAATCTTCTTCTTTGAAACCGCAAGGCCCAGGTCTTTGATATTTGGTACAAAGCTTCATCTAGTGGACCTCTACCAACATTGTTCAAATTATAGCCCTGGGGGCCAAAAATGCCCCTGCCAGAGGGGCCTTTGTTTTTACATAGGCTTAAACAGGGAAAATCTTTAAAAATCTTCTTCTCTGAAACCGAAAGGCCCAGATCTTTGATATTTGGTGTGAAGCTTCATCTAGTGGACCTCTACCAAGATTGTTCAAATTATAGCCCTGGGGGCCAAAATGCCCCCGCCCTGGGGGCCTTTGGTTTTACATAGGCTTATATAGGGAAAATCATTAAAAAATCTTCTTTTCTGATACCACAAGGCCCAGGTCTTTAATATTTGGTGTGGAGCTTCACCTGGTTGACCTTAACTAAGATTGTTCAAATCATAGCCTTGGGGCCAAAAATGTCCCCGCCCCGGGGGCCTTTGGTTTTACATAGGCTTATATAGGGAAACTCTTTAAAAATCTTCTTCTCTGAAACCACAAGGCCCAGATCTTTGATATTTGGTGTGAAGCTACATCTAGTGGACCTCTTTCAAGATTGTGCAAATCATAGCCATGGGGCCGAAAATGGCCCCACCCTTGGACCCTTTGGTTTTTCATAGCCTTATATAGGGAAACCTTTAAAAATCTTCTTCTCTGAAACCACAAGGTCCAGGTCTTTGATATTTGGTATGAAGCTGCACCTAGTTGACCTCTACCAAGATTGTTCAAATTATAGCCCTGGGGGCCAAAAATGCCCCTGCCCAGGGGGCCTTTGGTTTTACCTAAGCTTTTGCAGGGGAAATCTTTAAAACTTTTCTTCTCTGAAACTGCAAGGCCCAGGTCACTGATATTTGGTGTGAAGCTTAATCTAATGGACCTCTACCAAGGTTGTTAAATTATAGCCCTGGGGCCAAAAATGCACCCCACCCCTGGGGCCTTTGGTTTTACGTAGGCTTATACATGGAAAATCTTTAAAAATCTTCTTCTCTGAATCCGCAAGGCCCAGATCTTTGGTATTTGGTGTGAAGCTTCATCTAGTGGACCTCTACCAAGATTGTTCAAATTATAGCCCTGGGGCCAAAAATGCCCCCACTCTGGGACCCTTTGGTTTTCATAGGATTATATAGGGAAAGCCTTTAAAAATTTTCTTGTCTGAAACCAGAAGGCCCAGGTCTTTGATATTTGGAATGAGGCTTCATCTAGTGGACCATTACCAAGTTTGTTCAAATTATAGCCCTTGGGCCTAGAATGTACTGGAGACACTAATTCTCAGGTGAGCGATTCAGGGCCCTATGGGCCCTCTTGTTGTTATGATTTGTCTTTGATGGAGCGTAGCTTTGATAATTTGATTTAGCGTCTGATTGGTATTTTAATTTAGGCTCATATTGATCCAATGAACATAGCTGTTTGAAGCTATTCTGGGCCAGAAGTCGTGTTAAAGCAACAAGACCTATATTGAAATTATCTCACGCTAAGGTGTAGACCCCACAACAACCATCATGAAAACACGCCTGTACAAATACATTCTGAATTTTTCGGAAAAAATGGAAAATTTAAGATACAAAACTGTGATATTTTCTTATCTCTGCTCAAAACATGATTGCGGGGACTTGGTTAAACCGCCTGGCCGAGGCAGTTTTATCAAGTACCCACAATCAATGTTTTTGAGCAATACAGCAACCATGCAGTTCTACAGTTTACTTGAAGATTTCTGCTGAGCTATAGTTCGTGCAATAACTGCGGCTTGCGCAATTGTTTGGCGGCTTTAAAGTTATTTTATGTAATCAGTTTTGGGAAAATTACCTTGGGGAGGTTATTTATCTTGCATTAGACATTCTCCTTGGTAATACGTCTTGATGATGTTTATCTTCATTGGAAAAATTATCATAATTTTCCCAGCAGTTAATAAGTTATACATCCGTAATCAGTCTTTAAAAATTGTCTCGGTGAGGTTGTTTATAAAGCTACCTGGCATTAGACAATATCATTAGCTTGATCTTGTCAATTTACATCTGCATGCAAAACATTATAAAAATATACCCGTCCGTTTGAAAGTTATACGACCGTGTCAGTGGGTGAATTTTTTACCTTGCCGAGGCTAAAATAAAGAAATTGGGTTTTCAGGAATCGCGTTGGTTAGATCTGTACATTATCTATCAGTGTGTTAACAGTTGTCACAAATATTCCATGTAGATTAGAAGTTTCACTTCGAAATAATTTTTTAGTTTGCCTAGGCGAGGCCGTTTGTAAAGTAATTTGGCATAAGACAATTTTGCGGGTTATGTATTGTCAATATCAACCTGTATGCCGAAAATGATCAAAGCCGGGTTTACATGTTATACTCCGTATTCATTTTTTATATTATTTTGCCTCGGCGAGGCCATTCATAAAGTAATCTTGCATAAAACAGTCTCATGGGTTAGGTATTGTCAATATCAATCCGAATGCCAAAAATGATCGGAATATTCAGAGAGGTTTGAACATTATACTCTGTTAACATTTTTCTAAATATATATTGCATCGGTGAGGCCATTTATGAAGTGGTCTTGCATACGACAGTTTCTAGGGTTAGTTATTGTCAATATCAATGCATAGGAATACATGTATTTGAAGAGGTTTAGACATTATACTCTGTTATTATTATATAAAAATAAATTGCCTCGTCGAGGCCATTTATGAAATGATCTGGCATTAAGGCAATTTCTTTGGTTAGATATTGTCAATGCAGCACAGTGCACAGTCTTTTACCGGAAACCAACAACTGCCCTTCTTGAATCAGCGAAAGGGATAGAATCACCATGGTACAGATTTCACGATCAATCTCCTGGAAAGAATGTTGCCGAACCCGGCAGGTATCGAACTTGCGTCTGAGCTGACAATATGCTTTATTTATGGTCACATGCCTTGGACGCAGACAGGTCGCTTTAAAAAAAGTAACATTGTCCCCCCCCCCCACACACACACATTAACCCATACTCTGAGTATATGTCTAGCAGCCTTTTTAGGGGCAAAGATAGCAGACCCAGATCAGACGCTACAACAAGTGGCGTCTCATCTTTTCTCTAAACTACATGTACTGCTTACAATATAAGCCTTGACGTGCACCTGTCCAAACTCATTCCAACTGTCTTATTTTGGTAATACATTATCGACCCACACTGCGTATTTTTAACCCATTTTAAGCGAATGGAATCCTCAAGACCTTATATCAGTATGGAATGAGTTCATTTTAAAATCAGGGATGTCAGGTTGTCGCTTCCACGAAATATTTGGCAAAAATTGCTGAACCTTTTTGTAAGTATGCAGTGAAGGTCATAATGAGACTCCGCATTTTGTGGTATCTGATCTGGGTTTGTCCTGTTTACAAGTTACCAGATTTGGGATTTTATGGTACAATTGGGCTGTAAACTGGGTTATATGAACTGAACTATAAAAAGATTAGACTGCTACACAGTTCATCTATTAAAAATATTCAACTATTCCGTTTGAAATAGGTGGTCTGTGAAGCAGTCTATAAGAAGATACCGCATGGCGTAATAATCTACTATGTTAACACGGGGTACTATGTTCTCACTGGTGATTGGGTCATATGCAGTAACACCGAAAGTAGTGCCGAAATCACTTATCATTTCACTGGAGCTACGCTGCAACAGCTACGCTCCAAAAACTGATCAAAGAATATGTCTAGGTCGCGTCAGAACCAATGGTGAAAATTATGGCCACGTAAAATCGATTTAAACCCATCCTATCCCAGCGCCCTCCACCTCCTCCAAGTGTAATACTATTCCTAACTGTCCCAAGGCGGTTCTTCTGTCGCGGTTTATTTTTGCTGTAGTTTTTCTTTGGGTGTGTGTATTGACTTGCTTTTGATGTTTTCCCTAGGGTTTAGTTTTTTCATGTTCGTGTTTCATTCCTTTTTGTGTCTCTGATGGGAAGTGTTGGGTAAATGTTATGATTCCTGATCATTGTATTGCCTTCACTTCTATTTAAAATAGAATACGTAAGTTTAAGGCAGCCAGCATCAGGAAAACACGCCTATATAATTTTGTCCCCCTTGAACCCCACTTTTATATAGTAAAACTGGGGTTTAAGGGGGTATATTTCTTATTTCTGCTCAAAAACATAGATTGTGGGTACTCGATAGAACCGCCTTGTCGAGGCGGTTCTATCGAGTCCCCGCAATCTATGTTTTATGCTGAAATAAGAAAAATATCACAAATTTTCATCTTAAAATTTCTATTTTTTTGCCAAAAAATTGGAAAAGTATTCGCATAGGTGTGTTTTCGTTATGGAATGTAAAAGAAGTAAATGCCACAATTTCTCACCAGAGCATTGAGGAAAAACAAATCATTGCCTTTGGGACAGTTGTTGTTCTATTTTTATCGATTGTTTTATTTTTAGCCGAGGCAAGACATGCGTCACTTTAGGACTGACGACAGAATTCTTACGTCATAAATGTGCATCAACCATGTAATACGCCTAAGGCATGGAGAAATTGATTAGGCTGCATGATGCTTCCAAGCAGAGCTGATACCGAACGCACATGAGGACTGGTAAACCGCTAAAAAGGTCCAAGCCTGCCCAGGCAAACTGGTGCGAATCGGACCACCTGTGCATATAAACACTATTGATTTCGTTAAGCGGCAGGGATTGAGATGCCATTTCATCTCAATGTTGTGAAACATTTCCCCAAGAATTATATAGAAGCAACGTCTACAAAATGACATAAAGAACGTTTTACTTCAAATCAAACAGTCCAAAGACCGTTGCAATACGTAAACTCTGAAAACAAAAGGGACAAAAATGTTAAGGCTGTAGATAGGAAAAGAAACAAAATATCTATCTCCGCGCAGTCTGAGACCCAGACCCTCGTTCCAACGATAATGTAGAGGCCACGTCTTTGATCTGGTTTTTGGTTTCTATGAACAGGTAATTCTATATAGGTATCACATCTGTTTACAGCACCATCATGATGAATATAGGCTGAGCCTACATCTAATCATTTGACATTTGTATAAGGATTTCTTGTACATATATACGTATTTCTGCCAGGAAATTTTAAATAAGTACTTGCAGTTTACGATTTTATTCGTTGATCCTCGGGTTTGAAATTTCTTTTTCTGCACCAGGGATGATTGTCAGATATGCATCTAACACTTGGCGTGATGTCTAAACGGGATATACCATGTTCAAAGGTCAGATAAGTAGCATTACGATAATGCAGGCGTGTTCTAAAATGGCGTCGTTCATATCCCAAGGACAAACATTTTTGGGGGATGAACATTTGTTATATTTTTCTTATTTCTAATCACATCGTAGGTCGTATGGGCTCATTGAAATCGTCTCAATGAGGCGGTTCTAACGAGTACCCACACCTTTGGCTTGGAACAGAAAAATGTATACCCCTGTAAACATAGTTTTCTGTATATAAAGCGGTGTATACAGGTGGGTGTTTATTACACTCACTTGTTAACATGATGGCCGGCGACAAACGAAAACTTGCGTATATTCGTGCATGTGCGGACGGGAAGTCTCAGGTAAGGCATTCCTCAAAACTTACATCACGTGAACAAATTCCATGAAATGCACACTCCCCTAAACACCACTTCGTGTGGTGAATACTGGAGTTTACGGGGGTATACAGTGTGTTTCTTATTTCTGCTCCAAGACATAGGTTGTGAGTACTCGTTAGAACCGCCTCATTAAGGCGATTCTAACTAGCAACCACAACCTATGTTTAGAGTATAAATAAGAAAAATATCACAGATTTTATCAGAAAGTAGCCATTTTGGAGACAAAACATGTACTATGTCGCACGCGTGTGTGATCGTCATGGTCAGAATGTAACTATCCTGACTGAATCAGAAAAAAAAATGTATCAATGACCATGTAGCGGATCCCCATGACGACTGGAGTCTTCGTCAGGCTTACATTTTCGGAGACGTCGTTACGCTTGGCGCGACTCAAATGAATGCGAGTTCTATGGTGTACGTGGGACATGCATGTGATAGATTTTACAATTAACCTGAAACTTTTGAAGATATGTGGAAAAGGGTTAAGATTCAACGTAGAGCGCTTTGGTGCAGTGGTAAAGCATAGAGATCGAGAGGTGGTCGGATGCGCCTAGTGTTGTTTCCTTGAGCACGAGACTTTCATTGCTCTTAAAGGAACTCATTTTTGATTTTTATTTGCCTTCACTGCAGCTGGTGTTGTGGCGTGTGGCGGCCGTAAAAAGTCTCCCCGTACATCAACCATAGTGCAGTTTATATTTTACTTTTGGTCCTTTGAGATCAGCGTGAATATTCTGAGAAATCAGAAATATATTATTGGTTTAGACTCATATTCTAGACAGGTTTTTAATTATTTGATCCCCATTTTGATTTATATCAGTCTTTGAATCGACTGCCTATTCGAAATTCGCAAAATTGCAGTATGTTTCCTCTGGCTTTCATTGCCGGATCATTACAGGGTCACTGATGAGGCTTTATTAGCCGAAACTACGTAGTATGACCCATCTTCTTTCTTATGAATGTTTTCATTGCTCTTAAAGGAACTAATTTTGATTTTTATTTATCCACATTGCTAAGTACTGGTTCATACCCAGGAAAAAGAGAGTCACTTGGAATATTAGTACTGGTACTAAATGTGTTACCCTCTATAAATAAGGCCGATTATTAATATTATTATTATTATTACATAACATATGCTGAAGTCCAAGGATAAGAAGAAAGTGACGTCAAAGACTCTAACACCATTGGTAGGTAAAGTAGAAGTAAAACAAAGATCAGGAATCGATACAATTAACTTACGCCACCCATCAAAGACACCAAAGGGAAAGAAACACAAACATTAAGCGACCAGACCATAATGTGAACCTAAACATAGGAAGGCCATAAGGACAGTTACTTTCCCACAGAATGGCCATATGGCCATCCAAAATAAAAAGCCACAAGTGATACACACAATAAGTAACAAACAACACCATAAATAAACCGCCACAGAAGAACCGCCTTGTAACGGTCAGTGAAATGATTTCCACTGGGGGGGGGGGGGGGGGCTTAAATCGATTTTACGTGGCCACAATCCTCGCCCTTACTTCCGTCGCGATTTAGACAAATAATTTGTTCAGTCCGCATTTGTATGCCGTTATTATGATTATAACCATCATAGGAAGGCACGACAGGTTATACTCTTAAAATTATTATTACCGAAGCGTCGTTACCTTTCGACAACAGTTACAAAAACATTCGCTGACGCCACTTTCGTCCTATCCTCGATCTACTGGTCAACTGTAATACAAATTATGGCCATTTTTGTTCCTTCTGTTTTGCAAAACATCAAATATAAATAGTAGAATTCTATGAAAAATAATACGTTCTGCTAAATAACAGTCACTTATCATTGTCAAAGTCTATCAATCTTTGTAATGTACAATTTAAAGTAAAACGACTACGCAATAGCGAAATACAAGGCTTAATGCAACTGGACGACAAACAACTAACATATAATATGTACAATAAATTTAGCACAGCTTTCAAAGCGACGACTATGCATGTGCCAGATTTTACAATTAATCTGAAACTTTCAAAGATATGTGGAAAAGGTTTAAGATTCAGATCTCGCAAACAAATTTCAAGTACCTCAGTTCTCATGGCTAATATAATTTTGCGTCTATTTCTGGCACCGGTCGTAAAACATGCTAATGTGATCGCCCATTAAAGTGAAAAATCATACTGAAGCAATAGCTGATCAAGAATCAGAATGAAAACGACGCTGAAAAGATCGCAAAAGCATAAATTGTTTTTCGCTAATTTGCGTTAACTCTTTTAACGTTTTCTTTTAACCTTTTTACGTTGACTTTGCGCCTTAAAAGGGCATTCTAGAAGGCATTCCGTTCACACTTTATACTTTTTTTTCTTTTATATCCGTTTTATGCTGGTGCCCTAAAACATTCTATCAAATTCTTTATCCAATTACTAGAACAGGTCAGTACAAATAACCAGAATAAAAGTTATTGCAATCTATTGACTTTCACGCCATCCAAAAATCAAGATGTTTACGTGATGTTTAAAATAAAGTTTTCACATCTGTTCCTAAGTGAGAACTAATTTCTTAAAATGTATTAGCTGTTTGTAGATATATATGCATGCAGGCACACGTCTTTAGGGCAAAGTAAAATCAATGTAGATGTGACGTTACATAAACGTCATGACGTCGCACCAACGTTGAATATACGTCACAATTACGTCATGTACCTGATGGGATGGTGTGTAAGTGATAAAACAGGTGGCCGTTTCGTCTTTTAACAACCTTAGATATAATGAGCTAACTTATACGCGGGTAACGATTTCAGGCATAACTTTTGAGTGTTATTGAAACCGAATGGGCTAGATAATTTATGTACCTTTCTAGACAGCGAAAGTTGAAATCAGTGATGGCTCTTTAATCATCAAATGGTGTATCTAAACTTTAAATTTGCTTTCTTTGATTACTTTATAAATCATATTCATCTAGAAGAATAATGCTGGCGATCTGTACAGACTCTTTAATCAGACAAAACGTTATTAGTTGCAATCATATTACGATGAAACATAGCGCATTCTTTCATGACTCCACAACTGTTGAAAATGAGTGACACTACCCTCTTCTTCTATAAAAATATAGAATGTGGTACTCGAACCGAGTATGTACAACAGTTACTGTTTTTGTTAGAGCGCAATTGATAGAAATAATATATAATGCCCTTGTAAATCCGTCATAAAAACACACCTATATAATTTATATAGTAAAACTGGGATTTACAGGGGTATTCGTTATTTGTCTGATTTCTGCTCAGAAACTTAGATAATGGGTACTCGTTCGAACCGCCTTATCTAGGCGTTTCTAACGGGTACTAACAATCTATGTTTTGAGAAGACTTTTAAAAACAATATCGGAATTTTTAATCCGTAAATGTTCTCTTTTTGTGGCAAAAATCGGTATATTTAAATAGGTTTGTTTTCGTAACGCAAGTTTTCTCTTTATTAAGAATAGTCTATTCTCCGACAAAAATATTCGGTCCTGTGGTGAGCATTTCCCTGAATTACGAAAACACGCCTATTCAAATACATTGTAACCTTTATCGCCGAATAAAAAAATGAAAATTTGAACATTAAAAAATTGTGATATTTTTCTTATTTCTGCTCAAAATATAGATTGTGGTTACTTGGAAGAACCGTCGATGCGTTTCTGACGAGTACCGACAATCGATATTTTAGTGCAGAAAAAAGGAAAATGCAGTTTATCACTGTACATCCAAGTCTTACTATATAAAAGTGGGGTTCAAGAGGGTTAAATTTATATAGGCGTGTTTTCGTGATTCTATCAAAGGATACTCATTTTGTTTACAGAAAATAGTTACGAGTTTCATTGCACGACTGATATTCGATTAATACGTTAATAAATGCAGAAAAAGACAAAACTAGTCGAATTTAACGTGTGTGGAAATTGACGTTGTTATAGATCTATTTGACGCATTCCCATCACGTGAACAAGTCCGTGAAATAAAGACCCCCCTAAACCCCACATTATATAGAGAAAACTGGGGTTTACGGGGGTAAACATTATTTTCCTAATTTCTATTCCAAGACATAGGTTGTGGGTACTCGTTAGAACCGCCTCAATGAGGCGGTTCTAACGAGCACCCACATCCTATGTTTGCATTATTTATGAGAAAAATATCACGGATTTTCGTCAGGAAAATGGCCATTTTGGACATGTGAAAAATTGCACTACGTTGCACGGGTGTGTTTTCGAAATGCTTTAGGTTGTTCTCTTATGGCATTTTTACGGGGCTTTTGATTTCAAAATTAACTAGAGCTGTCAGTGAAACTGACTAGGGCCCCGGCAGTGCTATCAGAGGAGTAAGAAAATTTGTGGACGGACAGACGGACAGACAGACAGACGGACGGACAGAGTGATTACTATAGGGCACCCACACTTTCAGTGCGGGGCCCTAATGATGCAGTAAAGCGACTTGCTTTGATGTCTAGGATGGGAGGTGTGAGGTAGTTGTATCAATTAATGATCATTGCCTTCCCTTCTATTTTGTATTTGCAATATCCAGTTACATTCCAGCACATCATACTTTGGCCCCTTCTTAGAACAGTTAAGCTAAGGACCTGGGCCCAGATTTATCAAACATTCTATAAAAAGGTAATCCATTGAAAAATAGAGGTGGAGGCAATGAGCAGGAACCGATACAATTAACCCACAGCACCCATCAGAGACATCAAAGGGAAAGAACCACAAACATGAAACAACAGACCCTAATGGAAACATCAATAGCGGAAAGCCAAAAGGACAGTTGCTTTCCCACTAAATGGCCAATAGGTATCCAAAATAAAATAATGTAAGCGACACAAACACCCAAAGACAAACGATAACAAGATAAAACCGCGGCAGAAGAACCGCCTTGGAATGGTCAGCGGAAACGAATATCACTGGGGAGGGGGGGGGGGGTTAAATCGATTTTACGTGGCCACAATCCTCGCCCTTACTCCCATCGCGATTTAGACAAAGTATTTGTTAAGTTCGTATGAAGGCCTCTTAACTCATCAGTGCAACATCTCCCTGAACACTAAAAATCAAACAACCACAGAGATGAAACAACTGTGAGGACTCGACAGCAAGAAACCACTGAAATGCCGGAGCAAAAGAAAACCAACAGTTACACTCCGATGACTACAGCACAGAACTGTAAACCATGGAGTGTTTACGTTTTTCTTGGCCAAACTAGTTGGTTTTGGCCAATTATACCTAATCATCGACCCTCAAATATTTTTTTATAAATACCGCAGTGAAATTACTGATTCCAAAAGAACTAGAAAATAAAACCATCAGTATAATGAAGGGTATGGTAATTTTTTACATTCGCCACACATTCCCGTAACAACAGGAGTGGTGAAGTTAAATGTTCTATAAAAACGTAATCCTACAACATAGAACTGAAACAGTGAAAATTTCAGGTTTTCTAGACCAGACTAGCTAGTTTCGGCCAATTGGTCATAATCAGTGACCCTCAGATATGTTATAAATAACGCAGTGTAATCAATGGTTTCAATGGACTATAAGATAAAACCTACGCTATGGTGAAGAGCAGGGAGACTCTAAACGGCCGCCACACTTTCCCATTACATCAGCTGTGGTTTAGTTAAAATTTCTATTAAAAAAAGGCGCTATCCTTTGGAAACATGGACTACAACACAGTATTGACAACCGTGGTGTGTTCCAGATTTTCTGGGTTGGACTAGCTAGTTTCGGCCGATTCGGTACATTTCGTGGCACTCAAATATTTTCCAAATTCCGCAGAGAAATCGATGATTCCAAAGTATTGGAGAATAAAGAACACACTATGATGGACGACATGGAGACATTTTTTTCGGCCACCAGACATTCCCTTAACACCATATGTGGTGAAGTGAATGGTAAAAAGGTATACCTTCGTAAGCAATGACTACACCAGATGCCTAATGAGAGACCCTAAAATATTTTCCAACTACCTAAAGGACCAGAAAATCAAACCTGCTCTATGAAAAGACGTTTTACGGCGCCATACATTTATTAAAGCACCAGCTATGCTGGAGTTAAATGTTCTATAAAATGGTAAACGTTTGAAAGCAAGGACTACAACACTATACTGAAAACAGTGGTGTGTTGCAGCTTTTTCTTGGTTGGACTAGCTAGTTTCAGACGATTAGGTATAATCGGTGGGCATCAAATATCATCACGTGAACAAGCCCGTGAAATTAACACCCACCCCCATCCCCCTAAACCCGACATTATATAGAGAAAACAGGGATTTTCTTATTTCTTCTCCAAGACATAGGCTTTCGTTACTACTGAGGCTGTTCTAACGAGTATCCACAACCAAAGTTTACAGCATAAACAAGAATAATATCACGGATTTTCATTAGAAAATATCCATTTTGGAGATGTGAAAAACTGCACTGTGTCGCAGGCGTGTGTTATCGTAATGTTTACCGAAATCCTATGTGAAATAAACGATTCCAAAGTGCTGGAAAATTCAGATCACGCTATGATGAAGATGAGGGAGAATGTTTTTCGGCCACCAGGCATTCCCTTAACACCATACGTGGTGTAGTGAATGTTAAAAAGGTAATACAGTCGAACTTCAATGGCTCGAACACCTTTGGGACCATGAAAATCTGTTCGAGACAGGGGTAGCTCGAGCCACTGAGGGCTAATGCCAGGAGTCATAACGACATACTTTAGGACATCTTTTTCTGTGTTCTATAATGAAAAATGTATGCTGTGTGTACTCATTAGAATCGCCTCATCGATGCGATTCTAATGAGTACACACAGCGTACATTTGCAATATAAAAGACGAAAATATCCTATTTTTACCCTCCCTATTTATTATGTACAGAAATTCCATAGGGACCAAAGAACGGGTTCGATTCAGCCATGGTAAACGAGCAATCGGTGTTCGAGCCATCGAAGTTCTACTGTAGTTAGATCATGACCTGTTGTAGCGCATATCATTTCGAGGTAACGGTCTACCAAATATTCACAGAGTTATGCCCCTTTGAAAATTTTTGTAAACTTGTTCCTTTCCGGATCACTCCTCCTACAGTTTATATCCTATCAAGCTGAAACTTAGTAGGTAGTAAGACCATGATCTTATGTAGCCATATTATTTCGAGGTTATTGTCCACTAACTATTTACACAGTTATGCCCCTTTGAGTTTTTCTGTAAATATTTCGTTTCTGGGTAACTCCTACAATTAACATTCAATGAAGCTGAAACTTGATATATAGTTACTTTGTTAGACCAGGATCTGGAGCAGTGCATATTGTTAGGGCTGCACACTGGCTCCAACTATATTGCTATTGTCCGTGTGGTTGTAATGTTTTGACCAAAAAACAACGTCGGCCATAAATTCAAAAGGATTTGCCCTACTCTCATGAAACTTCATACAGACACTCACCACCACAAGACATATATTCTGACAAAGGACCATACATATATTGCTTTTGTCCGTGTGTTTGTCTTGCCTCAACCAAATAACTTAACCTTGGTCATAACTTCAAAAGTAGTTGCCTTTCACTCATGAAAATTCAAACAAATACTTATCATTACAAGACCTACATTGTGACAAAAACTTATACCACACCTCCTAGAGCTATCCAATGCACCAAAGGCGAAAACCACAAACATAAAATAAATAAAATAACTAATGAGAGCTTAATAAGCGGAAAGCCAAAGGAACAGTTTCTGTCACCTCCACCCCCCCAACCCCACCCCCTCCCCATAAAAAAGGGGGTCAAACTGCTATTCTTTGGAAGCAAGGCCAACAAAACAGATCTGAAAAACGTAAAGCGTTCAAACATCATCACGACAACATGCCTATATAATTTTTGACCCCCCTTGAACCCAATTTTTATAGAGTAAAACTGGGGTTTACAGGGGGAAACCTTATTTTTCTTTTTTTTTCTGCTCAAAATTAGTATTTCTGCTCTAAAATATAGATCGCGGGTTCTCGATAGAACAGCCTCGATGAGGCGGTTCTAACTAGTATCCACAATCTATATTTTGAGCAGAAATTAGAAAAATATTTTTTCGTCTTAAAATTTTCATATTCTGAAGGTAAAATTTACAACGTTTTTGTCCAGGCGTGTTTTCGTAATGTTTCCCTAAAATGCCTACTCATCGAACACTAAAAAAGTATTAACGTGTTCGCCTTTATTTGAGCACATTGCGCTTTGATATTTCATTTTAATGATGAAAACAAACCCAAGAAAATCATTCCAAATGCACACGGTAAGATGCAACTTCACGCTCAATATGCCGATGTTTGATAGGTTGTATTGAACCAAGCATGCCAAATCTTACCTCATAGAGCATATTAAAAGTGGAAGTAAAACAAAGATCAGGAATCGATACAATTAACTTACTCCGCCCATCAAAGACACCAAAGCGAAAGAAACACAAACATGAAGCGACCAGACCATAAAGGAAACCTAAACAAAGGATGGCCATAAGGACAGTTACTTTCCCACAAAATTGCCAAATGGCCATCCAAAATAAAAAGACACCAGTGATATACACTGTGAGTAGTAACAAAACAACAACATAAATAAACCGCCACAGAAGAACCGCCTTGGAACGGTCAGTGGAAAGAATTCCACTGGGGGGCTTAAATCGATTTTACGTGGCCACAATCCTCGCCCTTACTTCCGTCGCGATTTAGACAAATAATTTCTTCAGTTTGCATGAAGGCCAATAAGGTCCTTAATGAACACAAGGCATTATTTTGTCCCTCTTTATCAGAAAAGTGTAATAGTTGGAATGTTTGTTTGATGCTTTATTACTGTTTAAACTTCGGTAGGGTGCAAATCATGTGCTAACAGTATTCTAATGTACTTGCGTATATAACGCGACATCTGATTAATGACGTCAAATATTTGCGACAGTGTAGTATTTGATGCACTGTCGGAAACCAGACGTCATCACGTAACATCGCTTTTGATTAGCTGACATTTGATTTTATGCAGCTTTCAGCGTTTGCAACTATGTGCAAATAATAAGCGTGATGTAAACAAAACAGAACTGAAGGCAATGATCAGGAATCGATGCAACCACCCAACACCCCCCTCAGAGACACGAAAGGGAAAGAATCACATACATGAAATAACTAAACCCTAATGAAAACATCACAACGGCTATCCAAAATAATAATAAAGATATAAGCAATACGCATATGCAAAATCAAACTAGCATTACGCAAACACGCCTATACAAACTCATTGCCACCTTTATCGCCGAAAAAATGAAAATTTTATGATGAAAAATTGTGATATTTTTCTTATTTCTGCTCAAAATATAGATTGTGGGCACTCGTTAACTCCCGAACAAACAAACATACAGCCATTGTTTATCACACCCTTTTCTGCATTTTCTGAGTTCACAGAAACAATATAATTCAATATTAGATCAAATATAAATAGAGGATATTTACTTTTTTGAGATGAATACCAAAGATATTTCATCGAGTGTGTTGAAAATATCAGAATTTTCATGAGTGGGAAGCACGAGTGAAAATTCTGATGTTTTCAACACACGAGATGAAATATGTTTGATATTTGTTGAAAAAAGTAAATTTTCTCTTTATTTGATAATATTTAGGACACTAACTGTAATTGATCAGTTGGATCTTACGTCACAATTTCTGACTTGGCTATGGCGTCACAACTGTCAGTTGCAAACCAAAAACAGATCGCCACTTTAATACAGCATTTTTACAGTTCAAAGAATGTTTTTCAAGGTATTTTACAGAATTATCTGATAGATAACATAAGAATTTTGGCGAGAAAAGTAGTCCGGGCTGCTACTGTGAAAATAACATCAATAGCATTTATCACATGACGTCGCGTCTGAGAGTGTAATAACGTCATGTATTATTTTCGATAATCCACTAGTGGATTAAATATGCAAATTAGCTAGATACGTCCCGTAACGTTACATGTACGACGTCCTTAACGACGTCGCGTTTATTAATGGCGGAATATTGATATTTTTGTAAACAAATGTGAATAAAATGCGTTTTAAATGTCATATGATGAATAGAATCTTGCATTCGTGCTCATTTATTATTGAATTTATTAAACTCGTTGAGGAAAAGGGATAAAATGCTCGGCACAGCCTCGCATTTTATCCCTTTTCCTCAACTCGTTTAATAAATTCAATAATACATGAGCACTCATGTAAGATCCTCTATATCAATAATTTATTTAACTCGTTGAGGAAAAGGGTTAAAATGCTCGGCACAGTCTGGCATGTTATCCCTTTTCCTCAACTCGTTTAATAAATTCAATAATACATGAACACTCATGTAAGATCCTCTATTTATCTTTACACAGTCTGAAAATATCACTTCTATTTGTTTCAGATATGCAATGATTTCACTGCTATGTATTAAATAAAAGGTTCAATTCCCGATTCTAACACAGCGCGCCTATATTGGCAATGGAAAATAACTGTGTTTTATTCTGCAACAAATCTCAGCTCGGAAGAGCGTGACGAGTGACGTCATTGAAATTCCCAATTTATGACGTCACTAGTCGATTTTCTTGACGTTAGACGGTGTAACGTCGTTTTCTCGCATCGAAAACGTAAGAAAAGGATATAAATGCATGAGTTTCAGCCGATAATTTTAGCGGGATTTCTTCTAAAAATGGCGAAAGGTTGTGAAATTTTGAAGGAAACAACAACATTATTGCCGATTTTCAGCGTGTTAGAATCGAAATAGATCAGCTCTTGTCTGTGATTTGTTGAGTAATAAATCACAGTTTGTCGGTCAGTTGTAAGTAGACAAATCACGCGCGCTACGCGCTTGTGATTTGTCTACTTTACAACTGACCTCCAAACTGTGATTTATTACTCAACAAATCACAGCTAGAGCTGATCTATTTCTTAAACAAACAAACATAAATCCATTCTTTATCACTCCTTTTCTGGGTTCATAAAACAACATTATTTCAATTGTAGACAAGTTTTAGAGATCATCACGTTACTAAGTCCGTGCAATGAACATCCCTCTAAACTATATTTATTAAGTGAAAACTGGTGATTTCAGGAGTATACATTATTTTACCTTTTTTCGCTCCAAGATACGTTGTGAGTACTCGTTTCAAACGCCTTACATCACGTGAACACGTCCCTAAACCCCACTTTATATAAAGAAAACTAGGGTTTAGTGGGGGGGGGGGGGTAAAAATCATTTTCCTTATTTCTGCTCCAAGACATAGGTTGTGGGTACTCGTTAGAACCGCCTCACTGAGGCGAATCTAACGAGCACCCACACCTATGTTCAGAGTATAAATTAGAAATATATCACACATTTTCGTAAGAAATAACCCTAATGAAGACATGAAAAAATGCACTATGACGCACGGATGTTTTATCGTAATGTAAGGAAGTACAAATAGAAACCCTACTGTTAATAGCGAAAACCTAGGTTTAAAGGGGTATTCATTAACTTTAGTATGTAGGAAAGAACATCCTCGGTCTATGGTTGGAGTATTTTAGTCGAAAATATCACTAATTTTCATCAGAAAAAAATAACGTTTTTTGAATTTTGAATATGACATATTTGCCGAAGTCACATGGAAAAGTCACATGGATATGTTACCGTAATGTTATATCCATTTGCCTCAAGGAAGGTTTGTTGTACCAAATGAGTAAAATATCTACTTGCTAGTTTACTTTATGTGGACATAATGCACGCTACAGCTTTAAACATATTCCGTCAGTACTTTATACGACAGGCTCAGCAAAGCCCCTTGAGCCAAAGTTACCAAATATAGCTCAATGGCATTTTCAGTGTTTGCAAGCTACCTTTGCTGTCTTAATCTACTGGTCAATTGAGGCTGTGGCGTAGAGGATCACAGGTATTTACATTTTCGAGACAGCCAGTTTAGCACACTCTCTTGAAAGGACGACCTCATGTGCTTTATTTGGTATTAATTTCATCAGCTGAAAAGTGCTTAACAGTATATATTACATGCATTACAGAGAAATACCATGATTTTTACCAGACATAAACTTGGTATTTTCCTTTTTGCTAAGAAGAAATATTTCCTCTTAGCCGGGGAAATAAATCCCTTCAGCTGGAACTACTTTATGTACAAGATACGAGATACCGCTTTGCAGTGAAATTGTTCTATTCAAACGCGGGAAAGTTTCAATCACGGCGACGTTATTCATGACGTCATTGTAATGGCGTCTAAGAAATATCAACAGACGTTCAGAATGCGTGACGTTTGAGTCGGATGCAACGCTGAAACAAAAGAAAACATGGATATGACCATTGATTAGGATGTAAGTTTTGCTTTATTTAATCTAACGTTATACTTGTTTTATCACTGAAACACTTTGTTTCTTCTATTTTTGTTAAAAACTGTAGAAAGCGCTTTCAAAATGGCGCCCATCCAGTTGTTCTTCCACCCAGCTTCTGTAACACTTCGCTGATTGAACCGTTTACATGAGCTGTAAACAGCCAACTGAACGGGCATTCAGATCCAAAATTCAAGATCCAATCTCTCCTAAAAGTCTATGGAAGTGCATGTAATATACAGATTATACATTTCTCCTATTTGAAATATGGGATTTATAAACCTCGGGAGGTAAAACAATCCGTTAAAGAAACTCGTGCTTCGCACTCGTTTCTTTATCGGATTGTTTTACCTCCCTCGGTTTATAAATCCCATATTTCAACTAGGAGAATGAATAATCTATATATAGCTGTTGCTTGTCGGTGATTTTAACTTTTTGGTGCATTAGTATATTCAATGTTAATATGTTTATTAGAGCAGATATGATACTGAATGACATTAATTAAACTTGGTGATTCTTTTGAAAGGCAAAGACTGAACATATGTTACCATTTTCATTGGCTGGAATGTAGAATGAATATACTGCAAATCGTGGGATAAGAACAAGTTCTGTCAAAAATGTTATATGTAATCCTAAAATAAATAATTTACTTGAGAGTATTAGCAGTGTATAGCCGGTAAACCTTTTAGTATGTTTCAAGTAATATGTTCCTTGGTTTACCGAGTATCACGGGCTTAAGGAGCTTCTGAAACATATGTTGTACATAATTTTAATGACCTCAGGCTACGCCCATTATACCAAACACTGAAGCTGGTAGATTAAGATTTGCATGGCATTCCCTATGATTTCCCAAGGGGATATTGATACAGACCAGTATACCAATTAAATGGATTAAATGATTGAAAGCTCCATCGGGATGTTTTATGAGATTTATTTGTCTACTATTGGAAATCATGATTGTTGCGGAAAGCGAAAGATAATGATACTTAATGAGCATATGTGCTGAAAAACAAAGGATGACAGCAGAATATAATTCCTATAAAAGGCTTTATACCATTAATCACATTATCTAAGAAACTACCGCGTTTGCTGCAATCATTGCACACGCTTGAATAAACGCATACCAATTAAGAGATAAACTGTGTTCAAAATAGAAGTGAATACAATGATCTATTTGAGATGGTAAATCGGCTATATGACGGTCGCAAATTCCGTGTCGGCGTTCGGAAGTTTCATTTTATGGCGACGCTTTTAACGGAGCGGTAAACCGGAATATGCGGCCGTAAAATCAACAATTTACCTACCCAAACTTTTAAGGTCGGAAACTTAAGGCCGTTTCAGCGTTCGGAAATTTCGTTTTACGATCAGCGTTGCCGTAAAACGGAATGTACAAACGTACAATGATAGACGATTCACCTCCACAAATGACAATTTTCAGCATTATCCTTAGTCTAATGCATACATTTTCCTGAGCGTTCCTAGGTGGTTCTTCTGTCGCGGTTCTTTTTATTCATCACGAAAACACGCCTATATAATTTTGACCCCCTTGAACCCCACTTTTATATAGTCGAGGCGGTTCTATCGAGTCCCCACAATCCATGTTTTGAGCAGAAATGAGAAAAATATCACAATTTTCATCTTAAAATGTCTAATTTTTGTCCAAAAAAATTGTCAATGTATTTGTATAGGCGTGTTTTTGCACTGCTTATACATTATGATAACACACCCGTGCGACATAGTGTGTTTTTTCACATCTCCAAAACGGGTACTTGTTGGATGAAAATCCGTGATATTTTACTTAATCATACTGTAGCCACAACCTATGACTTGGAGCAGAATTAAGAAAAATAATGTATACCCCGTAAACCCCAGTTTTCTGTATAAAAATGGGATTTAGGGCTGTTCATTTCACGGACTTGTTAACATTAGCACATTCTTATTCAAGAAGCTTACAACTGCCATTCTCGAATCAGCAGGACGAGAAATGACAGGAATAACTGCAACGAGCACAATAATGCATACCCCTCAAACCAAATTTTATATAGAAAAAAAATCTGGGGTTTACAGGAGAAAACCCATCTGAAACCATTAAATATGTTCTATAAAAGCCTTTAGCTCGACTTATAGATTTTTGGATGATTTCTTAAATATTGACAATATCTATTTCGGTGATTTTATCAGTCAAATTTAACCCCAATAATTTCAGTTAAACAAAGCATTTTTTTCTGAAACCGAGACCCCGTTTTGGATTTACCCCTATCGATTGCAGATGGGTTTGTTTACTGCAAAAAGTTATGACAGACGCGATGAGTTTGATTTTGTGATTATAAATGATCCTTTCTTGGATTGTGATGTTCCTCGTGCGGCATCCTAAAGCGTTTATATTTCGCAATGACTTCGCTCTGTCAGAGTGCCTAATCATCTAACTGACTTCAACACTCGTAATAAATTGTTAACATTGTTAATCAGGGTCATCGGTATCATAACTACGCAAAGCCTTTTCAAAGATTAATAGACGTCATTCCGATTTGATTTCAAAATTTAATGTTGGACTTAAATCTTTTTATGCATTAAGGTCTATCTGAATCCGAATTTTATGGTGACTTCATATATACTACTAATTTCAATATCCATTAGACTTTCAGTCAAATGTAGCAGATCAAAGGGGTAACCTCTGATGTAATTTCAGATGTCAGTACACCAGAAAGATAATCAAACATTCACCAATCTCTTTGTGCTCCAGATTTGTCACAGGCCATTGACGTGTGATAGACTACCTCTTAAAGGACATGTGCTAATTACTGAAAGTAGAAATTGTATCTGATTGGATACCTGCACACTTGTTGTGTCATAATCTGCCAAGTGCTTTTCTATCCATGTCAGTTTGTGACATCATAATCTAAAGTTCAAAAGATGCAGCAGCAGCTTTATAATGACAGTAATTGGGGAGCATGTCCACTCCAAAGTCTAATGAATATTGAAATTTGTAGTAAATTCAGAAAAAAATATATACTAGCAACGACTTCAGTACCCAGTTTCGTAAAATTATTAATCGATATAGAAGGATTGGAAACAACATGTTTTATCTCTAATTGGACATATGCTAATTGCTGAAGTGGAAATTGTATTTGATTGGATACCTGCACACTTGTTTTGGCATAATACGTAAAATACTTTTCTATCCTTGTCAGTTTGTGGCATCATAATCTAAAGTTCAAAAGATGCAGCAGCAGATTTGAAATGACAGTTATTGAATACCATGTTCACTCGAAAGTCCAATGAATATTGAAATTGGTAGTAAATTCAGAAAAAAATATACTAGCAACGACTTCTGTACTCAATTTCGTAAAATCGTTAATCGATATAAAAGGATTGGATACAACATAAAGGTTATACGACAAACGGCATGCATGGTAGTAAACCAAATCCCTTTTGATACTCGTTCCTTTGCTTTCTGTTTAATTGCACATCGGCGGGTCAGGCCTCAGATACTATGACGGTTCCAGCGTAAAAGCTTGCTATAAATAAAAATTTCATTTATGTAATGTTTGTTGGAACCTGATGCTCTGTCTCTGGTCGGGCCAATTGGAGTCTTTTGGTTTGCTTTTCCTTCAGCATTTCAGTGTCTTCTTGCTGTCGAGTCATCGCCTTGGTTTCATCTCTGTGGTTGTTTGATTTTGTGTTCTCCGAGATGTTGCACTGATGAGTTAGGAAGCCTTCATGCGGACTAAACAAGTTATTTGTCTAAATCGGGACGGAAGTAAGGGGGAGGATTGCAGCCGCAGTAAATCGATTTAAGCCCCCACCCAGTGAAACACTTCAGTGACGGTTCAAAGGCGGTTCTTCAGTCCCGGTATATTTTTGTTATAGTTTGTCTTTGAAATACATATATAACTTTTTGTTTTGGATAGCCAGTTCACCATTTTGTGGGAAATAAGTTCTGAATAGTTAGATCCTTTGGCAGCAAATAATACGCCAAATAAACGAAAAATAGCAGACTCGGTTTTATTGAGTCTGTTCATGACCAGTATTGAAATGTGCAATACTGACCACGCCCTCTAGCACCGGCTTCAGTAGGAATCTAGTTTCGAAATTATTCTAAATGAACTCAATGATTCAAAAGGACCAGAAAATAAAATCTGCACTAGGATGTAATTGTTCTTTTGGCTTTCCGATATTGATGTTTCCATTCGGGTCTAATTATTTAATGCTTGTGTTTCTTTCCAATTGGGGTCTCTGATGGAAGGTGTGGGTAAATTCCTGGTGATTGCCTTCACTTCTGTTTTGGTGTACAATACTTATCTTTTGTCTGCTGCAATAACATAGGGTATTGGTACTCGTTAGAACCGCCTGCGGTTCTAACAAGCACCTAACACCTATATTTGCAACAGACATGTAACTAGAAAAATATCACCGATCTTCATAAGAAAAATGACTATTTTGGAGATATGAAAAATGCACTATGTCGCATGTGTGTGCTACCGTAATAAAGTGTGTTGATTTCTTAACAAGTTAATATAGGGACACCGCCGATAACTCGAAGTCGGATAGCTAGGTTTCATGGCTATTTTGATCTCCTTCTTAGGTTCCTAGAGATTTATTCTCATAGCTCCAGATTTTGTTTAAATATCGAGGATAACTTATGGATTTTTTTAATCATTTTGTTTCCGATTATTATCTTTTAAACGACCGTTGTATGTAATCATTAGAATCGCCTCAATGAGGTGATTCTAATGAATACGCACAACATTTCTATGCTTCAAGAAGACCGACAGTAAATCATCCCGCAAACATATAGTTTTGACCCCATTGAACCCCACTTTTATACAGTAAAACTGGGGTTTGCAGGGTAAACCTTTTTTCTTATTTCTGCTCTAAAATATAGCTTTTGGTAACTCGCCTCGATGTGACGGTTCTAACGAGTACCCACAATCTTATTTTTAGCGGAAATAAGAAAAAATATCACATTTGTTTCATCTTAGATTTTTCACTTTTACGGTGGTAAAATTTACAGTGTATTTGTATATGTGTGTTTTCGTAATGCCTGAAGTTTTCCCATTGATGCTCTTGGCCTGGCGCTTTGAGTCACACTCAGTAATTCAAACTATGAGCAAAAGGCGTTCGAGCTAACGAAATTCAACAATTTATCAGTTACCCTCTATATGAATTGCATTGCAGCACATTGACCTGATAAAGATATGCTATCTCAGGACAAGTGAGCTTTATCAGGTCAACGTGACATTGCACTTTTATGAATGAGCCGGGCTACTGGAAAAACGGAAAATATGTTATTATTTTTGGACAAAATGGGAAAATTACTTGAAAAACATTGAAAGTAAAAACTATGGTGAGCTGATACAAAATATATCGACCTGCGGAATGTTCGGACGCACTGAGGACCATCGATTACTGATTGTAAATTGCTAATTTAAGAGTGTATAAGGGGGATAAACTGATAAATATTATACCGAATTCGTGTATTTTGATATAAAGTTTATCAGGCTCGGCTTCAAGAACGCATGTAGAATCGCTCGGCAAGCCTCGCGATTCTACAAGCGTTTTGTAAGCCTTGCCTGATAAACTTGATAATAAAAGACACTCACCTGGTATTCTCTATTTATATTCTATTCCTATTAAACTTATCAATTATTGAAAATTGATGATGCATTATGCTGTTATGAAATGCTGTGCTTATTATACCGTTGGGATAATTTGGAATCGTTTGATTGTAATTGTTTTAGGATATGCTGTGTTGCGATTTGAAAATAATCTGTCATACGTAAATTGACATAAGCGAACATTACTGGAATTTGTGCGCCGTAACTTTGTCTGGGATACATTGGGTAAAGATGTCTGTGTGAGATTAATATAATTACGGATCGGCGAATAAAAGAGGAATTTCAGCCCCGTTTTCAGATAATATGAGATATGTCTTGAAAAAAGGACTTGACAAAATGCATGTTTTTCAAAATTCATTAACAACAAATGTCAAAATCAGCACAAGTCCATGAAATGAACACCCCCTAAACCCTACTTTGTATGGAGAAAACCGGGGTTTACGGGTTTACACATTATATTTCGTATTTCTGCTCCAAGCCATAGTTGTGGGTATTCGTTGGGCCGCCTAAATGGGGCGGATCTAACTAGCATAAGCAACCAATGTTTGTAGTATACTTAAGAAAATGATCATGGATTGGGGTCAACATATCTCAGAGATTACATCTAAAGCAACTAGGACTTTAGGATTCCTTAGACGGAACTTGGCTTTTGCACCTAGGCAGACAAAGGATGTTGCATATAAAACATTGGTTCGCCCTCAACTTGAATATGCATCACCCATTTGGCATCCCTATGTTAAAACTCAGACTCAGCAGGTGGAGAAGGTGCAGAGGACAGCTGCTCGATGGACCTGTAGGCGATGGCGAAATAGAAGTAGCGTCGGTGACATGCTTAATGAGCTAGAGTGGCCGTCCCTGGAGGCCCGTCGTGAGCAGTCTTCTTTAACCTTCTTCTTCAAGATACACTCTGATTCAGTGTCTATTGATAAAGATAGGTACCTGACCCCTGTAAAAGTGTCGACCCAAACAAGGGCATCAAAAGTAAACGACTCACAATTTCGTAGATACCAGTCCTATAGTGATGCCCTGAAGAACTCGTTCTTTCCTAGAACTATTCCCCAATGGAATAGTCTTCCCTCCTCTGCGGTGAATGCCAAGTCCGAAGAAGAGTTCAAAGCCCGCACAGTGTAAGATTGGGACTCAGAGGTATGCGTTTTAGGATACCTCTGTTATGCAGATTGTAAATAGTTTTAAGGACACATCCAGTGCCTCTCTCTTTTTTTTTTTTTTTTTTTTTCTTTTTTTTTCAGCTAAATTCTAAATTTAGCCACCCAATCAACTGAGGTAATGGCCAGATATGACCGACTCAGTATAAGAAGATAGATAGATAGGATGTGCATGAGAAATAAAGCCAGTTTGAAGAGATGAAAAATGCACTATGTCGCACGAGTGTCTTATCGTAATGGATTGATACCATCACGAAAACACATTTATCATATGACGTCGCGTCTGAGAGAGTAATAACGCAATGTAATATTTTCGATATTCCACTAGTGTATTAAATATGCGAATTAGCAAGATACGTCCCGTAACGTTACAAGTACGACGTACTTAACGACGTCGCGGTTACTAATGGCGGAATATTGACATTTTTGTAAACAATCGTGAATGAAATGCGTTTTAAATGTCATATGATAAATAGAACCTTGCATTCGTGCTCATGTATTATTAAATTTATTAAACTCGTTGAGTAAAAGGGATAAAATGCGAGGCTTTGCCGAGCATTTTATCCCTTTTCCTCAACGAGTTTAATAAATCTAATAATGCATAAACACTCTTGTAAGATCCTCTATCTATGTTTAAAACTTTGACCCCCTTAAACCCCACTTGTGTATAGAAAAACTGGTGTTTTCAGGGGTAAACCTTATATACTGGTGTTTACAGGGGTAAACCTTATATCTCTTATTTCTGCTAAAATATAGATTGTGGATACCAATAGAACCCCCTTAAGGCGGTTCTTACGAATATCCTACATCTATATTTTGAGCAGAAATAAGAAAAATATCACATTTTTTTCATTTTAAAATTTTATTTTTTTCGGCGATTAAGTTTACAATGTATTTTATAGGTGTGTTTTCATAATGCTGCACACATAGTGCTATATTTATTGATTCTATATCTGGAAGTGCAAGAATCTTGCTAGGTTGTGTAGCTAAAAAGATTGGCTTTGTTCTTACCTGTTCCTAAAGCACAAAGGTATGCCTCCTAATAGTGTGGAACTAACTTCTAGTCTTCTGGGACCATTGAGAAGCCTCCGTGGTGTAGTGGTTACGCTACTCGCCTTGTATACCAGGGATCGCAGGATCGATCTCGGGCTTTTCCAGACTTTCGGATGAGTCTTTAAACCGAGGTCCCGTCTCCGTATGACCTCAGCTGTTGGTGGGATGTTAAACTCAAACGCTCACTCACTCTAGGACCATTGACATCGCTGTGTATTTTTGAAAATATTTGAGGGTCTCGGGTGATGCCTAATTGTCCAAAACGAGCTAATCTGGTCCAGAAAAGAAATAAATTTTGAGCATGCCACGGTTTTCAGTTCTGTGTTGTAGTCATTCGTTCCAAACGATTATCTTTTTTTATCATATGACGTCGCGTCCGAGAGTGTAATAACGCCATGTAATATTTTCGATAATCCACTAGTGGATTAAATATGCAAATGAGGTAGATACGTCCCGTAACGTTTCATGTACGACGTCCTTAACGACGTCGTGTTTACTAATGACGCAATAATGACATTTTTGTAAACAAACGTGAATAAAATGCGTTATAAATGTCATATGATAAATAGAATCTTGAATTCGTGCTCATGTATTATTGAATTTATTAAACGAGTTTATGAAAAGGGATAAAATGCTCGGCAAAGTTGAATTTATTAAACGAGTTGATGAAAAGGGATAAAATGCGAGGCTTTGCCGAGCATTTTATCCCTTTGCATCAACTAGTTTAATAAATTCAATAATACATGAGCACTCATGTAGGATCCTCTATATAGAACATTCCTCTGAACGAGAGTATTATGAAGCTAAAAGAAGAATGTATCAGGCTAGATTTCATGTTTCATGTGTCATGCGAGGCTAAGTCGGCAAGGAGACTGAAAACCGAGACCAATATTTCCTTGTTGATGACTCCGCCCCATCAGTCATCATTTTTTATCCAATCATTTTAAAGTTATGGGCTCAGCACATGAGAAACAGGCGCTTAGCATTCTTCGATTAAAGTTATTTTAATCCCAATTGCACAGTCATTGATATTGCAAGCAGCATGGCTCTTGAACACGATGCCGAATCAATGTCTCGATTGCATAACAGAACATACCGGCCAAGATAATGATCAGGAATCGACACAACTAGCCAACACCTGCTATCCAAGACTACTAAGGGAAAGGAACGCGAACATAAATTAACCTGTCTCAGGCGGAGAGCCAAAAGGACAGTTACTTTCACAGATAATTGCCGAACGGTTATCAGAATAATAAGGCATAAGCAATACTCACAAGAAAAATGACCTTCACGTTTGCTACAAAATAATATTATGATTGGTACACTTTTTAACAGCGTCAATTATGCTGTTTAAATGAGCACTTATAGTCTATATTTGAGGATGAAATAGGGTAAAAACGCAATTTGGTACCAAGCAAATGTCATTGTATAGACATTATAGATAGGCTGGGAGCACGTACAGGATACTTAAACCCACCAGTAATGTTTAATGACCCTTACAAATGAAATGAAGGCAATGATCAGGAAATCGATGTTGTTGTGTTGGGGTTTAACGGCCCAGTCAACACTATTTAGGTCATTTTTGAGCCGGCCAGTTAACTTATCCACACCTGTCCTGGGCAGGCTTTTATGTAAGCGGTTATTCAGTACAGTGCACTTTCTTTCGTCAAAAACTTACAACCGCCCTTTTTAAATCAGCAGAAGGGAGAGAATGATCGTAGAAAATATTTCATGATCAATCTCCACGAAAGATTGGTGCCGACCCCGGGAGGTATCGAATCCGTGTCCTCCTAATCACCATTCAGACGCGCATCCGACTGATCTTCCGAGGCCGGCGATCAGGAAATTTATTGATTTAATGTTTGTGTTTCTTTTCATTGGGTTTTCTGATGGGAGATGTGGGTTAATTGTATCGATAAGGAAATCGATACCACACCTCCCCTCAGAGAACCGAATGGAAAGAAACACAAACATTAAATAAATAAGCCCTTATGGACACATCAATAGCGGAAAGCCAAAAGGACAGTTACTTTCGCACAAAGTGGCCAATTGGCTATCCAAAACAAAAAGATAAAAGCCACACACACAGACAAAACCATTACTAAAATAAACCGTGGAAAAGGAGAACCACGTTAGAAGGGTCAGTGAAAAGAAATTTAGTGTGTATGGGGGTGGTGTCTTAAATCGATTTTACGCGGCTGCAATCCTCGCCCTTGACTCCGTCGCGATGTAGACAAATAATTTGTTCATTCCGCATAATGGCTTCCCAACGCATCAGTGCAACATCTGCGAGAACATAAAAAAAATCAAACAACTACAGATATGAAACAACGGTGAGGACTCGATAGCAACAAACCACTGAAATGCTGCAACAAAATAAAAACAACAATTAGATTTCGATATGCAGTCGGTACTTTTGCTGTGGTCCCTTCCTAATTATTATGTACGTTGTTTCTTTTTAGTTTGGATTGTCTGTTTGGGAAAGAGCTGCTGATCCGGTTTGTCATCTGTCTATTTTGTTCACGCGTTGATGGTACTTGGCACAATTGCATACCAGAGAGCGTGTCATACCTAAGAACCACAATAAATGTCATAGGGGTGATTGCTATATGGTACAAAGATTCGTGAGCAATCGCTGTGGGTTCATATACTTCGGATTGAAGCCCAGGGAAACACAACTACTGGTTCTGATGTATGCTTATTTATTTACAATGATGATTGAAGAATGGCAACAGGATCAGCAACTGCAAATATAATATGATATCCACATAAATATCATACATGTGGAACATGCTAAACATGTAACACTGCTTACACTACAAAATATAGCCTTCAACTGAGGTCTTAAAAGACATATATCTAATTCTTAAATACATGGACATTCTTATTATTTCAACATAATAACATATCTCAGGTGTAAGCTTAATGAATGAATGTTTGAATGAATGAATGAATGAATGAATGAATGAATGAATGAATTTGTCAGTGCTTAATATATATGCCTGTGTTGGAGCTTAACGGCACAGTCAACACTATTAAGGTCATTTTTGAACCGGTCAGTTTACCTATCTCCCTTTCCCGGGCAGGCTTATACGTAAGCGGTCAACAAGTACAGTGCACATTCTTTTGTCAGAAACAGACAACTGCCCTTCTTGAATCGGCGGAAGGGAGAGAACGACCGTAGAAAAGAATTCGTGATTCTCCATGAAAGAATGTTGCCGCCCCGATAGATATCGAACCCGCGTCCTCCTGATCACCAGTCGGACGCGCATCCGACTGACCTACCGAGGCTGGCCTAACTGAATGTAATAACGACTTAGGAAACAACCAACAATTGATGAATATATACAGGATGACTACATATAAATACTTGTTCATGCATGGTTGTAAGTGGCGGAAGGGATAAAAAAGATACATACATTTATACGTACATGCATGAATGCATATGACGGAATGTGGATGGATGGTTCGATGGATGGATGGATGGGTGGATGGATGGATGGATGGGTATGCATACATATGCGCGTGCATGCATGAATGTATGCAACGGAATGTATGGAAAGATGGATGGATGGATGTATGGATAGATGGATATGCATACATATGCACGTGCATGCATGAATGTATGCAACGGAATGTATGGAAAGATGGATGGATGGATGTATGGATAGATGGATATGCATACATATGCACGTGCATGCATGCATGCATGTAACGGAATGTATGGAAAGATGGATGGATGAGTGTATGGATGGATGGATGGATGGATGGATGTGCACCTATGTACGTACATGTATGGGTGCGTACACGCTTCTGCTGATGGATGGATGGATGTGCACCTCTGTACGTACATGTATGGGTGCGTATACGCATCTGAACATGCATGATTGCATTAATTTATGAATGATAAAAACGTTTACTCTGTAATGTGTCATCCTTGCTTACATTATTAAAATCATTAAATAATTTTAAACTAACCTGCAAATATAATATGATATCCACATAAATATCATACATGTGGAACATGCTAAACATGTAACACTGCTTACACTACAAAATATAGCCTTCAACTGAGGTGGGCTTTTGAACAGGTGAACAGTGCACGGATTATAGTGAGTAGTTTTAACACTAAACAGGTTAGAAAAAGAACACTATAGGAAAAAGTGTACAGTGGGAATTGGGATTTGCTGACTATTGACTTTGACGACAATAAACGACCACAATTATGATGTTTAGATATTCTGCCAATATTCTTGGAACGTTCCTGGAATTAAATCCTAAAATTAACCCTGTGACATAAAAATCAAAACATGAGTTCCTTTAAGAGCAATGGTTGCATTGGTATTTGAGTGATCTCCCCCTCCAATATAACAATATGACCGATTTCCATCGTACTAACATCTTTTTAATGCCAACTGTTATGCAAAGTGTGATAAGATTACTAAGCTTATTAAGTACATGCGTGATAGAAAGGAGAATTATGTGTTACGGACACCAAAATGCCACGGATAAACTTTTTAAGAACAACATGGGGACACTATTCTCTGGTCGAGCCCGTCGGAGTCTAACTGTTGGTTTTCGGTTCTTCTAGAATTTCAGTGGTTTCTTGCTGTCGAGTCCTTATCTATGTGGTTGTTTGATTTTTTGTGTTCTCGGGGATGTTGCACTGATGAGTTTGGAGGCCTTCATGCGGACTGAACAAATTATTTGTCTAAATCGCGACGGAAGCAAGGGAGAGAACTGCGGTGCGTAAAATCGATTTAAGACCCAAATGGAATTTGTTTCCGTTTCAAGGCGGTTCTTCTGTCGCGATTATGTTTGTTATGGTTTGTCCTTGAGTGTGTGTATAGCGCATTTGAATTGGATAGCCGTTTGGCCTTTTTGTGGGGAAGGTTTTCCGCTATTGGTGCTTCCATTAGGGTCTAGTTATTTGATGTTTGTGTTTCTTTCCTTTTGGTGTCTCTGATGGGAGCTGTGTGTTAATAGCATCGATTCCTGACCATTGCCTTCACTTCTATTTCTTATAACAGCATTGATCGTTTTACCTTTTTTCAGTAGCAGCAACATCTTAATGCAAAATATGATAAGAATTCCAAATATTATCGATCAAGATATACAAGATAAAACAAGTTCCCGAGAATTTCAAAGGGAAATAATTAGATCTATAGCAGCACCGTCTAAAATATCACAATTTATAAAACATTTTAGTAATAATTTAGGGAAACCAAAAATGTTACGGATAAAAGTGTCACGGATATTTTTTTTCCAATGGGAAATAACTGTAACAGATATTTTCCATTGGAAAAAAGGATCCGTGACACTTTTTTCTTGATGCTTATTGTACTGTTGCAGCAATATCGCATGAATATTAATATTTATGCAAATATGATAAAATCCTAAAAGAGGATCTTACATGAGTGTTATTATTTATTTATTAAACAAGTTGAGGTAAAGGGACAAAATGCGAGGCTATTCCGAGCAGAGTATTTTATCCCCTTTTCCCAACAGGTTTAATAAGTTCAATAATACATGAGCCCGAATGAACGATTCTATTTATCATTTGACATTTAAAACGCATTTTATTAACGATTGTTTACAAAAATATCAATATTCCGCCATTTGTAAACGCGACGTCGTTAAGGACGTCGTACATGTAACGTTACGGGACGTATCTAGCTAATTTGCATATTTAATCGACTAGTGGATTATCGAAAATCGAAAATCAATTTCATTATTCAAAATTTCAGGGGAAAACAAAAGTGTTACAAAGGTGCCACGGATTTTGTTTTTGAAAGTCGAATAACAAAAAAATAGTATAAATGTATTGACCCAATTTTTTGTGTAGCAGCAGGATCTCATGATCTGTTTGTTTGATTTGATGTTTAGCGTCCTCGCCAACACTGTAAAGGTCATTTTGGAGACGTTGCTTCCAATTTTGTGGGACTTTTACCCGACATTGAGATGAAATGACATCTCAAGCCCTGTCGACAATGAAACCGACAGCATTTATAAGCATGGACGGTCCGACACTCAAACCGCTTTGCCTGGGCAGGCTTAGATACTCTAAGCGGTTTACCAGTACTCATGTGCGGGTCGGTTTCAGCTCTGCGTGGAAGCATCATGCAGCCCATCTATTTCTTCAAGCCCTGATGGGCGGGGGCCGCAGGATCTCATGAATATCCCCATTTATGCAAAATGCAATGATTGATAACATTCCTAATTGAAATAACAGAATAACCCCTAAAATATTGCGATAGGGAGGGGATATAAAGTAGCTGCCGTTTTGACTTTCTTCTTGTAAATTTTTAACTTGGTTATCGTTGCTTTATGCTTGTTCTGCATTTTACACGCACGCAATGCGCGTGTGCCACACGCACAAAACGAGAAAATGGTTAACTTCTTCTCAGGCGTATCTGTAACTGTCAATAGCCACTTCGAAAATTTAAATCAACATCTTTACCAGTTATATTGAGCGAAAAACGTTCAATAAGATTCCGCTAGTAAGACCACATCCGGGACTGTTCAAAAGTGGCCTTAAATGCTACTTTTGAACATTCAAAAAGGTTGTCTCCCACTGGAGCACACTGGATGTAGAGAATTCAAAGAAAATGTAACTGAAGCTTTATTAATACGCTTTAAAAAGCATAATTTGTCTTTTTTTTAGGTGGTCTTAATAGCGGAATTTTACTGCATGTAGTCTTGTATATTAGCCCCCTGTTATATTCTAGTACTAATGGTCTGCTTACACATTACCGGATAGCACTATCGGACGATGAACGGATAATGAAAATAAGAATTAAATTATATCCTTTGCTGTCCGTTTGTAAAAATCGAAACTCGAGCTCTCTGAAACATCCGCAATCTTGGTATTAAACGCATAAAACGCATAATGGCCGTACGAAAACAGAACATGTACAGGACAAGCAACGAACGAGTAACGTTTGAACCGTACACGTAACGGACGTACATCGGATAAAACGAAGATACTACGGATGAATAACGGACTCAGAATGTATGCTCGTTCAGTGTACGGTATAGGTCCGGAAGACCTACGTTTGATCCGTTGCATGTTCGGTAGAGGGCCGGTCGAGAATATGGTCTACCGGATACCAACGGACACCAACGGATGACGGGCGGAAAAGTACAGTACTAAAACCGAACAAGAAGCGGACAAAACGGAAAGCTAACGTACATCCACCGTTCGTGTCCGTTCCAAGTTTTGAACATGCTCAAAACTTTTCACCGGACGTAACGGACATGAACGGAAGTCGACGTGCAAAGAACGGACTTACCGTATGAGAAACGAACTTCAAATGGATGCAAACGGAGACGAATGGATTTAATTTTTATCATCCGTTTAACGTCTGTTAGTGCTATCCGGTGATGTGTGAGCAGGGTTTAAGAATTTTTCTTTAGAGTCCAAGCGAGGGGATAACTGCAGTGAAGATTGGCAACAGTACGGCCATTCTATAGGTGCGACTGCTGATCTGCATTGACATTGTATGATAATGGACCATTGAAGATCCATGATACAGGCCTAGTTTGTTGTTGTGGTGGTAGAGCTTAATTTGACAGAACAGTTTGATAATATTGTTACCAAATTTAGTAAAAAAAAAAATGTTCACTTCAACTCTCATTAAACTTAAAAAAAAAAACAATTGTTCATCGTTTTTGCAATTTATGTTTCGGTTCTTTTTTGTTTTTGCCTTAAAAATTGTTTCTGGGATGACATTGTGTTGCCAAAGTGTATTTACTTTACACTTTCAAACTCACCCAGTAGAGCTGCTACCGCACGCTCTTCTAGTAGCTTTGCACTAAATACTGGAGGTACTTGGTTTTATCACTTTGGGACAGAGCTTTTAGTTGCAGTCTATATACCAGGCAGGCTTCCATTGTATAAATATCCCAAGTTTCATTTCAATGTGAGAAAAGGATAGTTATAAGGAAACAAAATGATGTGTGTTTTATTATCATATCTGCCAGCTCAAAGAAATTGTTGCTGATTTTATATGTGTCATAGTCAGTGTTTTGGTTCCACCTGGGTTGTAGTTTTGCGTTGGTAGGTCGAGTGTCATAGTGTTTTGGTTCCATCTGGGTTGTAGGATTTGCGTATAGCAACGTTTCTGTAACGTATTATGCGTTTACTGTACTGTCCTCGCGTTTTTAGTAATGAAGGTTCGGTTTGGTGCTCATTTACCTTACCTGTGTAATAAAGCTTAAGCCTAGGGCATCTAACATGCATGCGCACAAGTTATGCTTCACTGCACTTGCCATTTACGCTTAAAACTGATAAGGTGTATACTTATCCAGTTAGCTTTATTTTGGAGATACTTTAATATATTTTTCATATATTATATGTTACAGGTATGTGCATTTTTGTATTTTTATGTACTTTATCTATGTTGAAAAGGTATGCTTGAATTTCAAAGTTTAGCAACTTAAAACATAGATTGTTGCTTGAAGTTTGTGTCAAGTGTTTTGTCCAGAAACTGCAAGGCATTTCAGATAGGTTAAATCCGCACCTTAAAATGTAGTATGCTTTGTTAAATGGTTTTATCTATAATGAATCATAATTAATATTCATATTTTCATAAGTAATGTGTTATCTGTAATTAATTGCACTTGCCATTTACGCTTAAAACTGATAAGGTGTATACTTATCCAGTTAGCTTTATTTTGGAGATACTTTAATATATTTTTCATATATTATATGTTACAGATGACGATGCCAGCTATTTGAGATGTGAGCCCTTCATTAAATTATCATTTCATCATCATCCCTGTCTTGGTGTGCGTTATTTATTTCCCAAAGGACGGACTCGCGTACCGGTGACATAATTGGTGGCCATGTTAACCTTTGGGCTACACCAGTGAGCTTTTATGATCACGGATTACACGCCTGGACGCATAGGAATTGTATATTCCTTACATGGAGCTCATTAATATTCATTTCTGTGACGTCACTGTGCCTAAACCAATGGAATATGCTTCCGGAAGCCATCTTGTTTATTTACATTTCTAACACGTGTTGGAGGCCTCGTGTGTTACGAATATATCGCGATTCATTGAAGGATGAATGGATATAGACTAGATGACACCTATCGTTGGGAATGAGATAAACATTCAAAGATTCTGGAGCCATCAATCAGTGTTTACAACTGGAGGACTTTGTGTTTGAACTGTAATGTGTTGTGTTATGTCATAATGGATTAAATGGTGCGGTAAGAGTTTATTATCCTTGCAGTTTCAATATTTTTGTACAGATCATTCCATCTACATCTTTTCCATTTAATGTTGATTTGAGAGACAGGTCATTCAATCTACATCTTTTCTATTTCATTTTATTGTGAAACACAACCCATTCCATCTACATCTACAACATGTCATCTCAGTTTACATAGTGTATAACCACGTTTATGTACAGTGCAAACAGTTGACACAGTATCAGTATGGCGTATTGATCACTGGCATATTGTCCTTACATGTGTATGGTAAACACAGAAGTACTGCCCTTGATTCATTTGGGAATAACACTGCATTGACTCATTAGATCGATATTGGGTTGGGTGCAATGGCAGTATTTACGTGTTGACTTGCATGTGTAATTAGCTATTAAGCCAGCTTTCTTAGTGGCAGTATTTAGAACTAAATAAGGTCCAGTTTGCATGCAATAAGGTCTTTTTGCATGTCACACTCTTCCACGTCTAACACCCCCGCATATTGTGTACCTAGCGTCGAATAAAAACCGAAAATTTCCGAGCCGATCTAAAAATAAACACGTCGCCCTATCGAAAATCGATACACACTATCGTTTATATAGGTAATTTCCGCCGTATATAAACAGTTACCCGCATAGCTCAGTCGGTAGAGCGTTTTCTTAGCAAACTTAAGTTATGTAGGCGTGGGTTCGATTCCTACTGGTGGTAATATTTTTTTTTTTGCTTGATTCGTTTGGTTGTTTGACGTTTTTGTTGTTTTTGGCCTGGGTTTTCGTTTTTCATTACTACTGTGGCTTTTCATTATCCGTGCTGTTTCTCAGATTTTGTTTTCTCAACAGTGGTTGCTTTAGGTTGCCATTTATAAAGGTTTTGCTGGTGTTTGAGTGAATCTGTTCCATGTTTTGTTGAATTTTGACAAACGTTTTCTGTGTTGAAATTTTAATAGAGGGTTTCTGTGGCGTGTTACCTTCTGTTCAGTATTGGTTGAAATAATTTATTTAGATTTTTCCAGTTTTCTGAAAATATTTGAGTGGTGTCCCCTTCTTCGGTGGAGTGCAGAAAATTCAATATCATTTAAATTATCGACCATACAGTACAACTGCCTCCATAGCTCAGTGGGTAGAGCACAGGACTGACAATCTAATGTGTGTTTAGGCGGTGGTTCGATTCCTGTCCGGGGAAATTTTTTTCTCATCAGTTGAGAAGCAAATTCTCATTACACTGAGGAAGGAGAAAATCATACGTTATAAAAAGCCCTGTTTCAAGAGCTACACATTTACAGAGTTATGTAAATGTAGATACACAAGTGAACAGCTAGCCTTATATTCCAAAATAAAAAGGGAAATTCTTTGTAGTTATAGTTCGCCAACAGGTAGCTGGCAGTGACGTAGCTGACTATTTGAGCTATTTTACCGTTAGCCCCATAAGCTTTGCATTGTTCAGATTAAAAACAAGTCGTGACGTCATTGTCAACTATTCCTCGGCGGACAGTACCTTTTTGCGTGGCAGACTGTAATGTTCTTGAAGGAAAGTGCTTTCAAGAAATTATTGTTTGCAAATATATTTTTGCTGATGTCATCGTGCGCTGTATATCATTTCATGCTCATCATTTTATATCATGTTCCTATATCCCCATAGCCTGCCCTGCCCATTGTCCACAGCCTAACAATCTCTCCCCTTCCCTGAAAAAAAAAAAGAAAAAAATAGTGAATGGTATAATTATGCATATGTTTTGGCTGTATTTAAATATACAGTAGTTGAAAAGTGATAGTGATAGTGAAGATCCTTGTGTACACTGTTCATTGTTCAGTACAGGATATTTTTCTGTGCACCAACCTTTGCTGAATATGTGAAGGGAGACTACTCAAATGAGAACCTTATAAGTGTATTTGTGCCATTTTTTCCCCTTACATATATTATGACCATTCATTGGTTAAGTGCGGGCATTGTATGCTAAATTTTGGCTCTGTTTTGCCAATTAGTTTCTTATATTGCATTGCTAAGCAGTGTGCTAAAGACAGGAGATGTGATCTGCTGCCTAAAGCAGCTCGAAACAGTACTGTCATATTTGTTAAACTGTGAATTTCAGTGTTAGTGTGAAATAGAAATTGGCCGACAGAACTCCATGAATAAAGTGACAAGGAAGTTGAACACTCACAAGTGAAAAAAAAAAAAAAAGCCAAAAACAGAAAGTACGGTGAACGGATAGTGTCACCAAATATAAATATTAAAATAACAGAAAGCGTACAAATACGGAAAGAAAGTTTTGTCATACCAGTTGTCAAAGACATAATGAGCAATTAACGATTGGAAGGATTGAATTGCGAAAAATAAAATCTACGGAGGACCAGAAGTGCCATAATTGAAAAAACAAATTGAAAATAGGATTGGAAAGGAAACAATCACTAAAAATTGACAGAAAAAAAAATCTATGAAAGAAAAGTGATATAATATTGAACATGAATTATTAAAATAAAATCTATGGAGGACCAAAAGTGTCATAATTGAAAAAAAAGTCAAATTGATTTGGAAGCAAAATAGCACTGAACAGAAAAAAAAATCCTCAGAAGTGAAGTGACATCCTTTTGAAATTGAATTGACAAATTATAAACTACGGATGATCAAAAGTGTCAAAACAGACAAAATGAAATAAATGGAGTTGAAAGGAAATGAATGCTAAAGAGTGACAGAAAAAGAATTTTATGGAAGCAAATTGATGTCATACTGAATTTCATTGAAAAAAAAAAATACGGAGGATTAAAAGTGTTATAGTAAATAATTATTTAAAGTACGGAAGTAGAGAAGTGTAAGCAACATGGCACATTACATTGATGAAAGAGAACTGCGTTTATTAAATCGAAGAAGAATTATTGAAGAACAGGAGGAACGTAAACGAATACAAGAAAGCATTAGGCAACTGCAGATACAAAGAGATCAGCATATTAATGCTTTGAGAAATCGACAGCAACTGAATGTGAATAACATGCAGGATGACACTGAGCAACAACTTTCTGATCATGGGTCGCAGGGTTCGCACATAACCATAGACAGATGTTTTGGCTCAAATGAATCGGTGTTTGATAGAAATGTGCCAACTACTTCTTCAGCTAGAAATGTGACACAGAGTACACCATTACAGCCAACAAGAAGCATACTGAGAACCTCTACAGTGCAGAGAGATGTTAAGAATGAGAAGAGAGGAGATGGACAAGCATCGCATGTTACACTTCTGGACAGACCTGACTCATATACAGTTGAGGAGAATAGTCATGGCCAGACAGGATATGACCCATATATGAATTTTAGTTCAGAAGATATGGGATTTGGTCTCTTTGGCCAGGAGGATAGAATAAGTAACCCTAGTGAGGTGGATAGAAATAGAGTTGGACAGATTGAGGGGGATAGTGCTGAGGAGAATGGAACAAGGAGGGCAATTGGAGATCAAAGTTCATTCTTGAATTTTATGGACAGGGAGATAGAAAGTAAGGATAAGCAGCTGAAGACGCTACAAAGTAGAAACAGTCAAACTATAGATAGGCAAAGAGCAACAGGAAACAGTCAACTTGATGAGTCCCAGACACACAGACAGCCAATGAATATTACTGATAGAAGGACACAGATGAATAAAGCAGACACCTTACAATCCGCAGGATTGAAAAGCCAGCTTCAGAAAAGCCGTGAAACAAAGGATACAGATAGAGACAGATCTCAAATACCACATATGGTAGAGGATTACGAAGAAGGCCTTCAAAGATATCTGAAGGAAAAGAAAGAGAGGCAGGAGCTTTCAAACTGGTTAAACAGAAAGGATATTAAGTTTGATGAAGGAAAAGCTGATATCAGTGGATCATTAAGACAGCATATGAGTGAGAACAATGATGATGAGATAAGAAGTTGTAGATCTGATATTAGTAAAAAGGAAATAGATGCTCAGATTGCAAACCTATTGCGCTTGAGAAGGAAGATTGATGATGATGGGGAGGAAGAATCAGATCTTAAAAGGAAAACTGATTATTCCCCAATTGTGAAAAGAGAGGTGCAATACACAGGACTGCATTCAACTGAAGGATTCACTGCCAGGAGAACAGAAAGTCAGAATCAGTTTGTCAAGGGAACAGATTATGACAGATCATTAGTGGACTCTCAATTTAGGCAGGATCCTATACGAGAAGCTGACAGAAATCAGGAAATCCCACCTAGAATCAGGCAGCCTGTTATTCACAATATGGATAGAGGGAGAATGGACGACAGCAAACAAATGCCAAATGCTGGAAGATATGAAACAATGAAGAGAGAAAATTATCCCAAGCAGGACATAGAGTCAGAGAGTTTGAAAGAGAAAATAAAATTAAGTGAGGATAGGAAGAGGAAAGCTATGCTTTTAAAGACAAGGGAAATGATGTTAATGAAAAAGGAACAATTACAAAGAGAAAGAGAACGAGATCTGGAGCTTTTGGAAAGGATTAAAAGAGAACAAAAAGACCCATATGAACAATTACTGGTGAAGAAGGAACAGGAACTTAACCTGCGGTTCAAGAAGTTCAAAGAAACGGAAGCACTCCTAAATGAAAGAGAAAAACGATTGACAGAAGATGATTCGAGACAGAAGTTGAATCTAACAAGGATAGAGGAGGAATTAGCAAGGAAGGAACAAGAATTGGATGCATTGGATCAGAAGCAACAAATGGAAGACACATTACCATATGGCATGGGAGGAACAATAAGATATACAGAACAGTCAACAGAGAGAAAGTTAGCCCCTGAAATAAAGCCAACAGAAAGAAAATCAGCACTTGAAATACAGGAAACGGAGAGAAAGCCAACGGCAACTGCTTCCACTAGCCAAGATAGACCGTTCATATTTCCTAAGATCTCTACTTTTTCTGCAGAGGATCCGAAACCAAAGTCGGAATCATCCTTTGAAGAGTGGAAATATGAGGTCAAGTGCCTGAGAAAGGATAATATGTATTCCGAAGCAGTGATAGGGCAAGTTGTGAGGAAGTCCTTGAAAGGTGATGCTAAGAGAGTACTAGTTCAGATGAAGGAAGGTGCTACAGTAGACGATATACTACAGAAACTTGAAGGAATGTATGACAATGTTGCAACGCCAATGAGCATCCTTCAAGAATTCTACACTGTTTACCAGAAGCAAGACGAATCTGTTGCAGCTTGGGGCCTACGTTTGGAAAGTATATTACAGAAGGCCATTGAGAAGGGACAAGTACGACAAGATGATAGAGATAATCTTCTCAGAGACAAATTCTGGAGATCGCTTAGGAGTGAGAAATTAAAGCTGGCTACCAATATTCATTTTCACGAATGTAAAAGTTTCGACTTACTCAGACAAAAAGTGCGGGCACAGGAATATGAGATGAAACTTGGAACTGCAGCTCAACATCAAGCAGTGCATACAGAAAGAAAGGGAGAAGCAGAATTTACAGAATCAAAGGCGGATATGATCTTAGAGAAGATAGCGAAATTAGAAAAGAGATTGAACAACAGAAGGTGGTATGGAAAGAATAAACAGCAACAACAGCAGAACAGGAATCAAACACAGGACCAGAACACAGCATTGAGGGGTGGAGAAAATTCATCTGGAATACCCGGTGAAACACAACAACAGGGTAATTTAAACTCCTAGATGTCTCCGTCGAGGGCCAGACTGGGGACAAACACCTTACCGGGCCCAATATCAATAGTGCAGAGGAGTTTTATGACAAATTCGTTGGAAATTCAAATGAGAACACCATTAATTTCTGTGGCATGGATACAAATGCATTGATTGACAGTGGTTCGCAAGTGACAACGATTTCAGAAGAGTTTTACAACACATTATCACCAAAACCCCATCTTTTTAGTATCGAAGAATTGGGGGTTGACTTGAACATCCAAGCTGCTGGAGGAAATCGAGTTCCATATTTGGGCTGCATTCTATCACAAGTAAGGGTGCCATTCATTCAGGATTGCAGTACTGAAGTTGGAACATTCGTTGTGCCATGCCAGCATGTACCCGTGATACTTGGAACAAATATCATCAGCAGAGTGAGAAAACTGTGCAAAAGTGAAACACCAATACCAGATACGTGGAACAGTGCATTTGTATCATGCCAATCAGAACCGTTAGGCATAGTGAAATCAACTAACAAAGTGACAATTTCTTTGAAACCTAATCAATCAGTTGTGCTTTCTGGGATTGTGAAGAGCTGTAGACAAGTTGTCAGCGCCATTACAGAATCAACTGAAGGGGCATCAAGTCGGATAGGTGTTTGTCCCCGGGCTGTCAAACTGAACAAAAGTGGACGAAATCAAAGAGTTCCTGTAAAGATATATAATGTATCTGCCAAGCCAGTAGAAATAACACCAAAGACTCCTTTGTGCGAACTTCATGAGGTTTATGTTTTAAGGAACATGGATTTAGGTGAAAATGTAAACAGCTGTCGACAACAGGTAGCAGAATCAACCTCAGAGGAAGAACACCAATTGCCTGAAGGAGTGGATGTTACTGAATGTGCTGTAACAGAAGATCAGAGAAAACAGTTGGAGGAATTTCTTTGCAAGTGGAAAGGAATTTTCTCAAAGGGGATTACTGACTTGGGCAACTGTGACCTTGTGAAACATAAAATAAACCTTCATGATGAGCAACCATTTAAGGAACCACATCGTCGTATACCACCAGCTCTATTTCAAGAAGTCCGGGAACACCTGCGGGAAATGCTTGTTGCAGGCGCAATAAGACCAAGCAAGAGCCCGTATTCATCAAATGTAGTAATTGTACGAAAGAAAGATGGCTCAATAAGGTTCTGCGTGGACTTCCGAAAATTGAATAGCAGAACAATCAAAGATGCTTATGCCATCCCAAGAACAGAAGACACCCTCCATCTCCTTGCTGGGGCCAAATACTTCAGTAAATTAGATCTGCGAAGTGGCTACTGGCAGGTTGAGATCGAAGAAGACGATAAAGCTAAGACAGCTTTCCAAGTAGGGACTCTTGGCTTCTTTGAGTTTCACAGGATGCCTTTCGGGTTGTGCAACGCTCCAGCGACGTTCCAGCGCCTGATGGAGATGTGCATGGGGGAGATGAATTTGAAGGAATGCTTGGTGTACCTTGACGATGTCATTATTTTTTCGACGACTTTCGAAGAACACATCGAACGGCTGCAAGCAGTCTTCTCCAGGCTTCAAGAGCACAACCTGAAATTGAAGGCCACAAAGTTCGAATTCATGAAGTCTGAGGTCACCTACTTGGGACATATAGTATCAGAGGAGGGCATAAAGACAGATCCCGAAAAGACATCTGCTATCAAGAACTGGCCAGTCCCAAGGACTGTGAAAGATGTGCGAGCTTTTCTGGGGTTCATAGGATACTTCAGGCGCTTCATTCAGAACTATGCAAAGATAGCTAGGCCTCTGAACGACCTCTTGGTGGGACATAGCACAGCAAAGAAAGATAAAGCAAAGAGGATGAAGGCAAAGAAAGCCCCATTTGACTGGACAGAAGATCAACAAGAAGCATTTGAGGCCCTCAAAGAGAAATTAACAAAACCTCCAGTTCTTGCCTACGCTGACTATCGTTTTCCATTCAGGCTCCACACAGATGCCTCCTCTACAGGGATTGGAGCTGTGCTGTACCAACAACAAAACGGAAGAGACAGAGTAGTTTGCTATGCCAGCCGTAGTCTTAAGCCATCAGAAAAGAACTATCCGGCTCACAAATTGGAGTTTTTGGCCCTTAAATGGTCAGTAACCAAGAAGTTCCACGATTACCTATACGGAACCAACTTCGAGGTGTACACGGACAACAACCCACTAACCTATGTGTTCTCCACTGCTAAGCTGGATGCCACAGGGCACAGGTGGATCGCCGAACTCTCCAACTACGACTTTACCATTACATACAGAAGTGGCAAAAAGAACGCCGATGCAGATGGCTTATCAAGACTACACGAGAGCGAACTAGAAACCACAGTCTTTCCAGAAGTCCTGAAAAGTATGAGCCAGCTATTGCCAGAGTCAGAGTCAACACCTTTAGTATCCAGCCTTGCAACCGAGGACAAAGTAACAGAACTGGACATTGATCAGGGTGACACTATACCAGACAAATTTCTGGCATCAACTGCACTCACAGCACAGAACTGGCAGAGAGCTCAATCAGCTGATTCCAACATCAGAATTGTAGTTGATGCTGTCCTGGAAGGAACCAAACCTTCTACAGACCAGGCTAAAAGTAAAGGCTTGGACGTTGGATACCTGCATGACTGGGACAAGTATTTCTTCAAGGAAGGCATTCTCTACAAGTCAGAAGAGATCAATGGACAAATGTTTCACAGATTGGTTCTGCCAGAAGCCCTTAGGGATCTTGTCTTTTGGTCTTATCACGATGACCTTGGACATCAAGGCCGTGACAGAACTGCATCGTTAATCCGTCAGCGTTACTTCTGGCCATACATGAACCAGTATATTCGGAAACGAGTGCAGCAGTGCGAACGTTGTATTTGCCGTAAAACAAGTCCAGTTAAGTCTGCTCATCTCGTCAGTATAACGTCATCCGCGCCGATGGAGCTAGTCTGCATAGACTATCTTTCTTTGGAAAGGTCGAAAGGCGGGTTTGAGAATATTCTGGTCATAACGGACCATTTCAGCCGTTATGCCCAGGCTATTCCTACCAGGAATCAGTCTGCTCGAACAACGGCCCGTGCCTTGTTTGAGCATTTCTTCGTGCACTACGGCTTTCCGGCAAAATTACATAGTGACAAAGGTGCAAACTTTGAATCCAAAGTTATCAGGAAGCTATGTAAAGTTGCCGGAATTCAGAAAACCCGCACCACACCCTACCATCCGATGGGGAACGGTATGGTTGAACGTTTCAACCATACCCTCCTGAACATGCTAGGAACAATGAGTGAGAAGCGAAAGTCGGACTGGAAGGCCAGTGTACCCACTTTAACGCATGCATATAATGCTGCAGTGCACGAGAGCACTGGTTTCTCACCATTCTTTCTCATTTTGGGCGTCACCCACGTTTGGCTATAGATGCACTCCTGGGTATTCGATCTTCCGAGGAAAGACAGTCTCATCAGGATTATGCGGACAAATTGAAGAACCGTCTCGCCGATGCGTATCAGAATGCAAGTGAAGAAGCGCGACTCAAGGGGAAGAAGTACAAGCGGTACTATGACCAAGGAGTACGCAACTCAGTTTTAGAGCCTGGAGATCGAGTGCTAGTGAAGAAAGTTGGATTCAAGGGGAAACACAAGCTAGCTGACATCTGGGAATCAACACCGTATATCGTGCAGAGCCAGCCTATGCCAGACATACCCGTCTACATGGTCCAGAAGGAGCACTCGACCAACAAGCCAAAGCCGTTGCACCGTAACATGCTTCTTCCGTTCAACGCCCTTCCTTGCCAGATAGCTGAACCAAAACCAAGACAGCAGAAACCACAAACTCCAGCCACTGATGTTGTTCCAGAAACGTATGAGGACACCACAACTGACAGTTCCAGTTCAGATGACGAAGAGGAAGCTGCAGCTGTAGAACAACTTTCAGTACCTAGGTATATTATACCAGCCAAAAGACCACAACGAACTATACCTTCGTCTCAGCCTTCAAGGCCAGTGCTAGCTTCTCCTAGACCATCCGCTAGTCAACAGTCTTCGTCTAGACAGAGGTCACAGCCAAGGGTCAGAAGAGATGGCAGGATAAGGAGACAACCTGCATGGATGCGGGACAATCAATGGCAGATGGGCATGAGACCAGATTTAGTGACAGCAGTTCCAGAGAATGTGTTTTAAGATATTAGTATTCAGTGTGTCTCAACAAGGATTCAGTTGCGTAAGTTTTTATCTACCCTTGTCCACCTTTCCACCTCCTATAGACTGTTTTACATTCCATTCATTTTCATATCCTCATTTCATTTTTTTATTATTGTGACAAATTTTATGTGGACAGCGTAATAAGCGTTGTCATTGCCCATTGCTGATTTTGTATTGTTCACCATTGTCAAGTTCCATTATTATGATGTGTATTTTATTCTTGTTCAGCGACCTCAATGGTGGTGCTTGTGTGGTTTTGTCGCTGATCTCATTTTGATGTTTTGTTTATTTGATGTTCAGTTGGTCTATGGATTGTTGCTTCTGGCATACCTTAGGTGTTTTGTTATTTGTTTTAAATGTCGAGGACGACATTTCATAAAGCGGGGAAGTGTGTCATAGTCAGTGTTTTGGTTCCACCTGGGTTGTAGTTTTGCGTTGGTAGGTCGAGTGTCATAGTGTTTTGGTTCCATCTGGGTTGTAGGATTTGCGTATAGCAACGTTTCTGTAACGTATTATGCGTTTACTGTACTGTCCTCGCGTTTTTAGTAATGAAGGTTCGGTTTGGTGCTCATTTACCTTACCTGTGTAATAAAGCTTAAGCCTAGGGCATCTAACATGCATGCGCACAAGTTATGCTTCACTGCACTTGCCATTTACGCTTAAAACTGATAAGGTGTATACTTATCCAGTTAGCTTTATTTTGGAGATACTTTAATATATTTTTCATATATTATATGTTACAGGTATGTGCATTTTTGTATTTTTATGTACTTTATCTATGTTGAAAAGGTATGCTTGAATTTCAAAGTTTAGCAACTTAAAACATAGATTGTTGCTTGAAGTTTGTGTCAAGTGTTTTGTCCAGAAACTGCAAGGCATTTCAGATAGGTTAAATCCGCACCTTAAAATGTAGTATGCTTTGTTAAATGGTTTTATCTATAATGAATCATAATTAATATTCATATTTTCATAAGTAATGTGTTATCTGTAATTAATTGCACTTGCCATTTACGCTTAAAACTGATAAGGTGTATACTTATCCAGTTAGCTTTATTTTGGAGATACTTTAATATATTTTTCATATATTATATGTTACAGATGACGATGCCAGCTATTTGAGATGTGAGCCCTTCATTAAATTATCATTTCATCATCATCCCTGTCTTGGTGTGCGTTATTTATTTCCCAAAGGACGGACTCACGTACCGGTGACATAATGTCACCTCTCCGTTAAAACGCCGGCTTGTATTCACTGCGGATCTGCATGTAAACAAACATGGCGGACCATAACTTGAAAAGAAGACGGGCAACATGTGGATTTTTCTCATCAACTTGTTGAGCTAGGATGGCTCTATAAATAAGTAAGGTTTGAAAAGTTTTGTATGTGTAATTTTTGTGGGAGCATGTAAAAGGTAACTATTGTCGCCTATTGAAAATAGTTTGTGGTTAGCTCCCTTCTCGGCGTTGCTAATTTAATGGCTGGCACATGGTAGGTACATTACGAAGGATACATGCAGTTGCATAAATGACCTAAATAGTGTTAAGTGGACTGCTAAACTCCAATTCAAACGAACAAAATAAAACTTTCATCCCTGAATTCGTTTTATGTTCTCGGAGATGTTGCACTGATGTGCTGGAAGCCCATTACGTGGACTGAACAAATCACATGTGTTAACCACGACTGAACTAAACGCAAGAGTTGTGACCACTTAAAATCAATATAAGCCACTCCCCTACCAAATTAAATTGTTTGTTTGTTTGTTTGTTTGATTTGTCCCCTACCAAGTTAAATTGATTGTTTGTTTGATTTGAGGTTCAACAAACCCGTCAACACTACATAGGTCATTTTCATTACGAAAACTTGCCTATACAAATACATTGTAAAATTCACCGCGGAGAAAACGAAAATTTTAAGATAAAAAATTGTGATATTTTTCTCATTTCTGCTCAAAATATAGATTGTGGGTACTCGTTAGAACCGCCTCATCGAGGCGGTTCTAACGAGTACCCACATTCAATATTTTAGAGCAGAAATACAACAACGCAATCGGCAAGTTAGCAATCGGTCTTCTCCCAGACGTACTTTTGATGTTGTTTGAGACGAATATCAAATACGTGCCGAAAGCTTTGTTGCACCGTTTTGAACTTTCCATCACGTGCTTCTGAACCGGTATTTTAGATGATTGACACACGTCTTTGGACGTTTTAAGCGTGGGCGGGATAATAGCGCTGTCAGTTAATGTTACAATCGATTTTAATACTGCTCAAAAGAAGATTGTGGATACTCGTTAAAACCTCGAAGCGGTCAGTCTAACCAGCAGTACCCACAATCTATAGTCTGCTCAAAACAGAGATTGTGGATACTCGTTAAAACCTCTAGGTGGCGACATGGCTTGAGATGTCATTTCATCTCAATGTTGGGTAAAAGTCCCACAAAATTGGAAGCAACGTCTCCAAAATGACCTATACAGTGTTGACGGGGACGTTAAACCTCAAATCAAACAAAATACACAAAACCTCGAGGCGGTTCTGACCAGCAGTACCCACAAGCGAATATATATTCATCTCAAAACAGATTGTGGATACTCGTTTAAACCTCGAGGCTGTAGCAGAAACAAGAAAGAACAATGTATGAACCCCTGTATATACATGTATTAAAGTGGTCGAGCCGGCACTCGACATTGAATCAAGCGTGGTAGCTCAATGGTATAGTGCACCTGCCTGTGATGCTAGAGGCCCCCGGTTTGATTCCCGGCAGCGGTAATAAAACTGCGGTGTCCGAACATGCTCCGGGTGAATGCCACAAAGTGCACCGTCCTCCGCATCGGGACGTTAACTGGGAGGCCCATTCTGTGCAGTTTAAAGATTTCTTCGTTATTACATGATTACTGTGTATGTTTTCATCCTGCAGACCTGGATCGGCAATGACCGATCACACTAGAATTGAAAACGCTCCAATGTTGATTCGACCGATATAGATAGAAATAATAGAAAGAATGAATTGGAGAGGAGCAAATTCTTTCCTTTAAGAAAAGAAAATAAATAAATAAAAAAAACAGAAAATAAATAAATAAAAAAAAATATTTGTCACTTAATTGCTCGACTCGACGGTTACTGATTTTTGCGTGCCCCCCAGGAGACCTGTTGGGTCCACACTTTTAAATCTTGAAATCTTCCTGCACAACTTCATTTTCATATCTGTCTAGTGGTTACTGAGAACTTATCGGGACAAAAATTGGGCGGAAAAAAGAGAAGAAACCCAGAAAAACTAATGTCTCGTTTTGGAGACTTAACCCTTATCCTGCTGAATAAATTAATTTAGCCACACCCATTGTTGGCTACCAAAGCATCATGCAGCCCATGTATTTCTTCAAGCCCAGATGGGCGGGGGCCGCAACACTGTATAGGTCATTTTGGAGACGTCACTTCCAATTTCGTGGGACTTTTACCAGACATTGAGATGAAATGACTTCTCAAGCTCTGTCGCCCAATGAAACCTATAGGGTTTATATACATGGACGGTCTGACTCGCAACACATTTCTTAGGCAGGCTCAGACCCTCTAAGCTGTTTACCAGTACTCGTGTTCGGTCAGCTCTGCGTGGAAACATCATGCAGCCCAGTCTATTTTTGCAAGCCATGATGGGCGGGGCTATTCACAGAAACAGTAGGAAGTTCCAACTTTGAGCGGTAGGGGTCAAAATTAAAAAGGTGTTTTTGTATGGTTCGTATCAACTACGAGACTATGAAGATGTAATCACAGTGTTGGGAACAGAACTTTATTGAGCATCAATGATGGGAAATGCCGGATCCGGCGTATTTTTTACGCCAGTTTTGTTTGTTTGATTTGAAGTTTAACGTCCCCGTCAACACTGTAAAGGTCATTTTGGAGACGTTGCTCCCAATTTTGTGGGACTTTTACCCGACATTGAGATGAAAAGACATCTCAAGCCCTGTCGCCCAATGAAACCAATAGGGTTTATTAGCATGGACGGTCCGCCTCGCACCGCGGTTCCTGGACAGACTTAGATCCTCAAAGCCGTTTACCAGTACTAGTGTGCGGGCCGGATTCAGCTCTGCGTGGAAGCATCGTGCAGCCCATATATTTCTTCAAGCCCCTATGGGCATTTTTTACGCCAGATTTTGCGTAAAGTTTCCAGTCGTGGCCAGTATTTTTTCTCCTGTCGCGTTCGTCTTTGTAAATGACAGCGAGTGCTCAATTGATCAAAGGATTTAACAGTCTCAGGTCTGTAGGCTGGTGGGAATTGCCTATCGCGACTGCGGAAAAAAATGACAGGTCCATCTTGCGACACTCGGGTGTGCTGTGACAAATCAAGCATGTGGCTGATTAACACTTATTGAATGTTTTGCTTCCCGGATTTTTGTACACACACTTGGATTATCGGTAATTTGATTGTTGAGAAAATGTCGGGGTATAATTAAAGAAAGCGCTCATTACCTATATTTTGATTAAAAAAAAAAAAAAAACAGAATCGTCGATATTGCGATTCCCTATCTAACACCATTATCCATACCATCAACAAATAACAAAATGCGTTAAACTGGCAAATAAATCCATTTTTGGCTATTAAACTTTAAAAATAGAATAACCAAACTAATCATAACTGAACTTTATTTTATCAGATGCATTAGTTTGAATTTTAAAAATTGATTCGAAAATAAACATTTTTTATGTGGAAGTTCGCCATTGCGACTTACCGGAGAAATGACCCGAATTACATATGGTTCAAGCCCCAAAGTCTTTCGGATCCTTACGCGACACATGTTCATGGTGCTGCCTGACACAACAGCCTATAATACTGGCGCTTCAGATGTCTGTAAACTTTAGCCATAAACTCCCAAAGCCTGCCCTGGCGAGTCGGACATGCAACGCTTCAGATGTCTGTTAACTTAAGCCATAAACTCCCAAAGCCTGCCCTGGCGAGTCGGACCATCCGAGCATATAAACCATATCGGTTTAACTGGGCGGCAGGGATTGAAATGTCATTTTATCTAAACGTCGGGTAAAAATTTCACACAAAACTGGAAGTAATGTCTCCAAAATGACCTAAATAATGTTAATGGGGATGTTTAACCTCAAATCATGTAAACAAACAATCTAACAGAAAAGCAGAACTGTTGGTCAATTAAAGTCCGTTATTGGTCACATGAAATCTGATGGGAATGACTTGGCAGATTTTCCACATTTTTCAAAAGGGGGCAACTTTCGGAACTTCCTGTTTGCTTTTCTATAAGCTTTGTCCCACTAAAAAGGGGTCTACTCTTAAAGGAAAGAATTTGCTCCTTAGGAGCAAATTCTTTCGTTTAGAGTTGACCCTCATTGACATGGGAGACTAAAATACGCTTGAAAGAGTTGCCTCCCCTGAAGGTGTATGCATTCCACTGAAAGTCTGAAAAAAATATATTTGTCACTTAATTGCTCGACTCGACGATTAGTAAAATATTTGGGCGGATTTTTGCGTGTTATTTCGTGATTTTATGGGCCCACCCTTTTAAATTTTGAAACCTTCCTCACAACTGAACAGAAAATGGGCGGGAAAAAGAAACCCAGAAAACCCAATAAGTCTTAACCCTTATCCTGCTGAATATATATATTTAGCCTCAACAATTGCCGACTGTCAAACATGAAAATTTCTTAACATTATTCACAAGCTGCATGGCAAACAGTGTAGGACCTCATCTCTGTTTGCAAAAGTAGGAGTTGTTATGGGTTAAATATACACTAAAGCCACTTTATAACTGAGCCTCCTGTTGTGCCCATTTCTGTTTGTTTGTTTGATTTGAGGTTTAACGTCACCTTCAACACTGTATAGGTCATTTTGGAGACGTTGCTTCCAATTTTGTGGGACTTTTACCCGTCATTGAGATGAAATGACATCTCAAGCCCTGTCACCCAATGAAACCAAAAGGGCTTATAAGTATGGGCGGGCTGCCTCGCATCGCTTTGTATGGACAGGCTTAGATCCTCTAAGCGCTTTACCAGTACTCGTGTAGTCTGCGTGGTAGCCTCGTGCAGCCCATCTTTATCTTCAAGCCCCGATGGGCGGGGGCCGACCATTTCTGTATGCATTGGAATTGCACAGGGAGGGTAAATTACAAGGATTCGTGTCAAAAATACATTGTGTATAAAGAAGTTGTTTTGTGAAAGCAAAATGTAGGACAAAGGGTTAATTCTTTCATGGAGGTTTAAAATATTAGGCAATAGTAATTATATATCAGTTCTCAACAAGCTGTTGTATGATAAGCACTAAATCAAGGCGAGATGCAAAGGACTAAACTCAACCATTATAGATAAAGGTATGCACATGTATGTAATCAGACCGGACAGTCGTCGGCAGTCGCGAGCGGACGACAAAGGCGACCAGCGGAAAGGGGAAGCGTTCCCGACTGCCACCGAGTGTAGGCTGGGAAATTTTTTTTTTTTTTTTTTTTTTTTTTGGTTTTACGGCCCTTTCAAGATTATTTCACTCATATCGAGCCGGTCGTTAATCAAAGGTGGGCGAAAACCGGAGTACCCGGAGAAAAATCACCTGACCTTCCGTTGCAGAACATGGCGTCTCACATGTGACCCGAGCGAGGCTCGAACCACAGCGGTGAGAGACCAAATGATCCAGAGTCAGCGCTCTTAACCACTAGGCCACGGAGGCCCGTGTAGGCTGGGAAAATAGTCCCGGACTGAGATCCAAACTTTCGTTCAAGCCCTAAATTCCACTTTCTTTGTCAACAGTGTAGACCCCGATCAGACGGTGCGTTCTGTGGCACCTGATCTGAGTCTCCATTGCTTGCCAAGCCTCTCACAGCGAACATTCTCTACTGAAATCAAATACGCTAATTGGTGATTGATTTTTTACATGACCCGTGGCGCCATGCAGTAGATTTTTGACAATCGCTTAACTCCGCCCTCTCCTGTGGGTTAACCGGTATTGGATGGTGATGTTAAGTATTGATTACGGTCAGTTTGACATTCTTGTCTCTTGATACACCTATTCTGGTGTAGCGTGTCAGTGTTTTTTGATGTATCTGCTCTTTAATGAACCGACGGGACATGACGTATTGCTAACTTGCTGGGTGCGCGGTTGTAAGAAAAATAAGGTATACCCCTCTTAACCCCAGTTTTACTATATAAAAGTGGGGTCCAAGGGGGTCAAAATGATATAGGCGTGTTTTCGTGATGTTGGAGACGTTGCTTCCAATTGTGTGGGAATTTAACCCGACATTGAGATGAAATGACTTCTCAAGCCCTGTCGCCCAATGAAACCGCAGATTGATAAACATGGACGGTCCGACTCGCACCGCTTTGCCTGGGCAGGCTTATTTATGTTGTTGTTTGTTTCTTACTGTGTGTCTCCTTTGTTTAGGTTTCCATTATGGTCTGGTCGCTTCAAGTTTGTGTTTCTTTCCCTTTGTTGTCTTTGATGGGTGGAGTAAGTTGTTTCGATTCCTGATCTTTGTTTTACTTCTACTTAGATTCTCTAAAGTTTCATTTCACGGACGTGTTCACGTGATGCTTTGTGATCTTTTACTTACCCTGACTGCTAACATAGGTTGTTGGTGCTCGTAAGAACCGCCTCATTGCGGCGGTTCTAACAAGTACCAACAACCTACGATTTTGTTTTATTTTATTTTATTTTATTTTTTTTTTATTTATTTATTTATTTATTTATTTTTTTTTTTTTTTTTTTTTTTTGAGTGGGGATAGGTGGCAGTGGAGGTGAAGAAACTGCCTATTTGACTTTCTACGTGGAGTGTTTTACTTCGGGAGCCTTTGCTTATTTATTGTGCGTCGTTCACTTTGTTAGGCGTGAGGCTTAACATCCCCCATCAACACTATATAGGTCATTTTGAGACGTTGTTGCCAATATTGTGGAACTTTTACCCGATATTGCGATGAAGAGGCATCTCAATCCCTGCCGCCCAATGAAACCAATCGGGTTAATATGTATGGACGGGCCGACTCGCACCACTTTGCCTAGGCAGGCTGAAACCTTCTTAGCGGTTCACCTGTACTCATCTTCGGTCGGTTTATCTCGGTGGAATCATCGTGCAGCCCAGTCTTTTCTACAAGTCCGGATTGGCGAGTTCCATCTTTCCCTAAGTTATCTGGATGGAACGTGTAAAATTATTGTATCGATTCCTGGCCATTGCCTTCATTTATAGGCAAGCAAGCAATAGTAACATGAAAACCAAACCATAAAATAAAGCCACCATGGAGAGGACTTGGTTTGCGTCCCACCCTATTTTACTATCTGTTTGCTATATCTTACACTTTCTTTTCTTATATCGCTCATTTCTCTGATAAAACTTGTGATATCTTTCTTATCTATACTTCAAACATATCCCAGCAGGCACATTACGTAATTGTGACGTCAGATCAACGTCGGAACAACGTCATGACCTTTATGCTACGTCAAATCAACGTCGGTGCAACGTCATGACATTGTACCGACGTTGATTTGACGTTGCACTAGCGACGTGTGCCTGCTTGTTGGTGATGCTCGTTAGAAACCGCCTCATTTAGGCTATTCAAACCAGTACCCATAACTTAATGTACTGGAACAGAAATTAGAAAAATAATGTAAGCCGCTGTAAACCTCAGTTTCTCTAAATAAAGTTTACTTTCCAGGTGTTTTCATACACATCTGTCGCCCACGCCCACCGGGGTTTGGAGTAAAAGATGGGCTGCCTGATGCTTCCACGCAGAGCTGAAACCGGCCGCACAGGAGTACTGGTAAACCGCTTAGAGGATTTAATCCTGTCCTGGCAAAGCGGTGCGAGTCCATGCTTACAAACCCTATTGGTTACATTGGGCGACAGGGCTTGAGATATCATTTCATCTCAATGTCGGGTAAAAGTCCCACAAAATTGGAAGCAACGTCTCCAAAATGATCAATACAGGGTTGACGGGGGCATACACCCTCAAATCAAGTAAAACAAAAATAATACACATCTGTTATCGTGAGATCTAGATTTTGTAAAGTGCTCACTTGTGGTGTAACACAGAGAAATACAGACGATGCTCATACGTACATGTATTCATTTTTTTACATTTTTTTTTTTTTTTTTGTTGTTGTTTTACGGCCCTTTCAAGATTATTTCACTCATATCGAGCCGATCGTGGGCGAAAACCGGAGTACCCGGAGAAAAACCATCTGACCTTCAATTTCAGAACATGGCGTCTCACATGTGACTTGAGCGTGGCTCGAACCCACAGCGGTGAGAGGCCAAATGATTAAGAGTCAGCGCTTTTATCCACTAGGCCACGGAGGCCCGTACATTATTTTTAACATGGTCACTTAATTCAATACAGAGCATCAAACAATGGGCTCCTATACAGAATTGTTGCTATAATTCGTTCCAAACTCGCTGACACATAGCTCAAATCAGAAAAAGTAAAAATGTCAAAGTTTATCCTGATTTTGTTAATTCAATTGCAACAAATCTTTCTTAAACTGGAATAAATCTGGGTCATTGACATATTCAATCTTGGCGTCTAAAGAACTGTTCAGACAAATATATCATCGCAACATCTGCATAATGATATAAAATACAATGCAATTGACAGATTCATCCAGGATAGTTCTCAAATCAAGGCCTAAAAATCATACAAATGTAAATATGGAACATTTTTTCTATTAACTTTTGGCTGTATTTTTGCTGATTTGAATATTATCCTATTTTATCATATGACGTCGCGTCAGAGAGTGTAATATCGCAATGTAATAATTTCGATAATCCACTAGTGGATTAAATATGCAAATTAGCTAGATACGTCCCGTAACATTACATGTACAACGTCCTTAACGACGTCGCGTTTACTAACGGCGGAATATTGACATTTTTGTAAACAATCGTGAATAAAATGCGCTTTAAATGTTATATGATAAATAGAATCTTGCATTCGTGCTCATGCCTTATTGCATTTTTCAAACTCGTTGAGGAAAAGGAATAAAATGCTCCGCATAGCAGCGCATTTTATCCCTTTACCTCAACTCATTTAATAAATTCAATAATACATGATCACTCATGTAAGATCCTCTATATAGTTAAAAGCAATCGTTACAAGCAAGCATATGACGTAATTGTGACGTCACATCAATGTAAATATTAGCCTGAATATTTAAAAGCAATCGTTACAATAGCACATCACCAAGCAAGCACATGACGTAATTGTGACGTCACATCAACGTCGGTGCAACATCATGACGTTTTTGCAACGTCATATCTACGTCGTTGCACCGACGTTGGTTTGACGTTGCCCTATCGACGTGTGCCTGCTGGGCGGTGTGACATATAACATTTTTTACGTATTTGCAAAATGGCTAGTTTACGATTTTTTTATTGTTTATGCTGTAAACATAGGCTGTGAGTACTCGTTAGAACCAAATAAACATAGGTTGTGTATTCGTTAGAACCGCCTCATTGAGGTAGATCGAACGAGCACCCACAACACCTTTGTCTTGGAGCAGAAATAAGAAAAATAATGTACCCCCCCCCCCACACACACACACACACACTTAAATCCCAGGTTTCTCTGTATAAATTGGGGATTAGAGGGTCTTCATTTTATAAGCTTGTTCACGTGATGCTTGGTAAAGTAGAGTAGCTCTAGATCATCTGGCCCCGAGGATATAAAACGTTTTATAACCTCGGGGCCAGGTTTTTCAGGTTTGTGATCGGCTCAAAAATTATCTAAATAAGTGTTGATTGGGCCGTTAAACTCCAATACAAACAAATGTTCAGGTTTGTCTAATGAAGGTCACTGTAACCCACATTTAATAAGAATATAAGAATCTTATATGGGGTTCTGTTGTAGATGAGCGTTTCCAACCCGAGTGATGACCGTGCTGAGCGGAACCGAGGCTACGCCGAGGTTCCGCTCAGCACGGTCATCCCGAGGGTTGGAAACGCCCATCTACAACAGAGCCCCATAAAGGATTCTTTTTCTTGCACAATATTTGACAGCTCGCACATGTGTATTGTTTACAAAATGAAAGTAGTGCGGAAGTAGTTCCTGCAGTTGAATAGAATTGAAGCGCATTTATGTTAGCTGCCTGGGTCGGAACACCAGGGTCAGAACATAAATTTCTATCCCAGGGTAAAATCACGGATTTCATTGTCTGGTGTGCAAGAAAAAGTGGGTCTAACACCGATAATATCTTTTATTGCTGCCCCAATAAAGGATATGTCGGTTTTAACGAGCACCCATACTCTATTTTCGAAGTAAAAATAGGACTAAGAAGATATTTTGGCTCGATTGGGATTGCATTGTGCTGTTTCGGAAAGGAAGAGGCAATGGTATCTCGTATTTAAACATCATCGTTTCAGATCATTTTTCGATAGATTGAATGTTTTGGTGTTTGTAGAAACTTGTGTTGAATGTGACAAAAATATCACATTTCTAGGAAAATGGCCGTTTTGGAGATATGAAAGACTACAATACATCACGAAAAAACATTGGAACCTTTATCGCCAAAAAAAATGAAACTTTAAAGAAGAAAAATGTGATATATTTCTTATATATTTTAGAGCAGAAATAAGAAAAATAAGGTTTACCCCTGTAAACCCCAGTTTTACCAGATAAAAGTGGGATTCAAGGGGTCAAAATTATAAAGGTGTGTTTTCGTGATGATAAGTCAGATATGTTAGCGCAATGAGGTCTACATCACGAAAACATCCGCCAAAGCTCATCGGGCTTGGAGAAATAGATTGGGCTGCACGATGCTTCCACGAAGAGCTGCTACGGACCACACATGAGGACTGGTAATCCGCTTAGAACGTCTAAGCCTGCTCAGGAAAATTGTTTCGAGTCGGCCCGTCCATACTTATAAACCCTATTGGTTTTCATTGGGCGACAGGGATTGAGTTTGTTTGTTTAATTTGAGTTTAACGTCCCAGTCAATACTGTAAAGGTCATTTTGGGGACGTTGCTTCCAATTTTGCGGGACTTTTACCCGACATTGAAATGAAATGATATCTCAAGCCCTGCGGCCCAATGAAACCAATAGGGTTTATAAGCATGGACAGGCCGACTGGCACCGCTTTGCCTGGGCTGGCTTAGATCCGCTAAGCGGGTTACATGTACCAGTACTCGTGTGCGGGTCGGTTTCAGCCCTGCGTGGAAGCATCATGCATATTTATTCATGCCCCGATGGGCGGGGGCGCTATGTCATTTCATCTAAATGACGGGTAAAAGTCCTACAAAATTGGAAGCAATGCCTCCAAAATGACCTAAATAGTGTTGACGGGGACGTTAAACCTCAAACCAAACAAACAAAATGCACGAAAACATACCGGTATAATTTTGACCACATTGAACCCCACTTTTATGCAGTAAAACTTGGTTTTGCAGGGGTAAACCTTATTTTTGTTATTGCTGCCCCAACATATACATTGTGAGTACTCGTGGGGCCTCGATGAGGCGGTTCTAACTAGTGCCCACAATCTATATTTTGAGCCGAAAAAAAAAAAAAAAAAACATTACGAAAACACGCCTATACAAATACATTGTAAACTATACCGCCGAAAAAACGAAAATTTTAAGATGAAAAATTGTGATATTTTTCTTATATCTGCTCAAGATATGGATTGTGGGTACTCGTTAGAACTGTCTCATCGAGGCGGTTCTAACGAGTATACACATTCTATATGTAGAGCAGAAATAAGAGAAATAAAGTTTACCCCTGTAAACCCCAGTTTTACTGTATAAAAGTCGGGTTCAATGGGGTCAAAAATATATAGGCCTGTTTTCGTGATGTATCGCAATTTTTCATCATTACATTTTCGTTTTCCCGGCGGTAAAGTTAACTATGTATTTGTATAGGTGTGTTTTCGTAAAGAGATGAGATACTCCATTTGAAGCATCTCATTTCCTTCAACTTTTTCAATAGCATTGGTCGAAAGGCGGTTCTTACGAGTTTCCACAATCTAATCTATATTTTAGATCAGAAATAAGAAAAGAGGAGGCGGTTCTAACGAGTATCCACTATCTATACTTTAGAGCAGAAATTAGAAAAATAAGGGTTACCCCTGTAAATCGCAGTTTTACTATTTAAAAGTGGGGTTCAAGGGGGTCAAAATTATACAGGCGTGTTTTCGTGATGTGAATCTTAGCGGATGCGGCTCCCATTTTGGGTTAATGTTATTTTTTGAAGGTGCTCGCCACGTGGTACGTCTCCTTCCTGATGCCCGGTACTGCCGTTGCTCATGGGCCATGTTGGCTGGCATCATGATAACAATTCCGTGAAACGAAGATACGGGGGTATACACTACCTGCCTTATTGTTGCTCAAAAACATAGATTATGGGTATTCGTTAGAACCGCCTCATTGAGGCGGTTCTAACGAGCACCCATAATCTATGTTGAAAGCAGAAATAATAAAGATGTGATCATTTTTACCAAAAATGTGTAATTTCTGACACCATGTTGGACGCCATTATTTGACACGGACACGTTTTCTTAATGAATGGCTCGGTTCGGGCCTATGAGAAGCGAGAATAGTAGGCGTCGGCGGTTTGCCTGTGATGAGTTCGATCACGTTTAGTTAAGTTTGGTTGCTGTTACTTTTATTGCACACCCCCCCCCCCCCATGTCAGTATGACAACCAATCAATGCCTACGAAAGAAATTACTGGTTCTATTATTCTGTAGTGCTTTAGGGAAGACTGGGAACCATTATCGAACCAACCTCCTCGTTGGTTGAACCGTGGAACATCCCAAATACATGTACAGTTCGCTCACACTTTAGTCACACATCACGTGAACAAGTCCATGGAATGAAACCCCCCCTCAACCCCACTTTATATAGAGAGAACTGGGGTTTAAGGGGGTATACATTATTTTTCTTATTTTTGCTCCAAGACATAGGTTATGTGTACTCTAACGAGCACCCACAACCTAGACATAGGTTATGGGTGCTCGTTAGAACCGCCTCAATGAGGCGGTTCTAACGAGCACCCACAACCTATGTTTGCAGTATAAATAAGAAAAATATCACAGATTTTCATCAGAAAAGTATCCTTTTTGGAGATGTGAAAAATAATGCACCATGTCACACGGGTGTGTTATCATAATGAGATTAGTGACCGCGGTTCTTACATCGAACCCGCTCTGTCCCATGAGCTGCGTTGGTTGATGTGTGCTTCGAGGAGGATGTGCTTCCGGCTTGACGAGTCTTGCCCGTGGCCTGTTTTGGTTTCATTTTTGGAGGGATGTAGCCTCAATGATGACGATTAAATATCAGAAAGGTGTCTGTGGCACTAAGTTAGGTATAGTTATAGAGAATACCACGTAGGTGTCAATTGATATCAAGTTTATCAGGCGAGGCTCCAACTTGAAGCTCGGCGAGCCACGCGATTCTACATGCGTTCTCGAAGCCGAGCCTGATAAACTTGCTATCTGGTATTCTGTATGTAACTATCAAAGACATGAAATGAAATATTTTTCACCATCACAAGGTCCATCCAACTAGATCAAGAGGCTGAGTTCACCCATTTGTCATTGATGACCGTTGATTGGTCAATGTATTGTGTCATGATGATACCTGTTCAAATTTACATCATGTGTTGTACCGTTTTTGAGGTCACAGAAGCAAACTTTAAGTTGTCATACTTCACTGTCAAACATGATTGACTTGTCTCCACAGTGCTTTTGTGACAATCCCTGTACTTTCTTCCCATCAAAAACATATCTTTTGATCTGCCAGTTAGGAAATCATTCTGTTAGTTGAATGAAGATAATGTTACAGATAAATCAAAATGGGTAGTATCATTTAATCCTCTTGTTCACTCTTACAGTTTTGCCATTTGTCCTGTGATAGCATGTCTTTGTCAGGTTTAGATGTTACAATGCAATTCATATAGGGAGTAACTGATAAACGCAATTTCTATCATCATTCCTTGTTATGGTGCGTTAGTATTTAAGGTAGGTAGCAACGTCGCCGAAATTACCTAAACAGTGTTTAACGGGACGCAAAACCTCAACACAAACTATGGTGAAAAAGCATTTACATAAAGCAATGTCACCGTAGTTTAAACACCACAATCAAAACGCCAAAAGGACAGTTTCTTCAAAGGTGTTGTCTCTTTCTCACCACACTGATTAAATGAAAGCTTGGCAGAAATGCATGACGGATAGTAAGACGTTTTCGTTTAACTTTTAAATTCCAGTGTTTTAAGCAAACAGTGTAGATCATTATAAGACCTGACACCACGTTCTGTTGTGTTTGATCCTGGTGTCAATATCCCAGTACGCGTACCCAGTTAAGATATCACTCCAATAAGGTAACCAAGTATAGCTTTTACAAAAAGCTAGGTCTACGCTTAACACATATTAAACGTGAATGTCTAGAGTTATATCCCAGAAGTGTTTTTTATACTGCCAGTCTGCGCCAAGGATCCTGCCGACTGAAGTATAATGTCTGAATATCAATGTTGCATATGCTGTGATTAAGTACTTTTTACAATTTTAAACAAGAAAAAATCCTAATGGCATTATGGACGGGGTTTTCAGTACCGTTTTGACGTCAGCAAAGCTGCAACCTGCAAGAGTTGGCAGAAGGCAGCATAGCTCGCCTATAGGGGCCTATGTTGAACATGTAATCAAAAATAAAGTTTCAATTATGTACTTTGTTTTCCCATAAATGACATTCTGTTTTGTAAAAGAGCTCATGCATGTGTGCATGTATGCATGCATGTGTGAGTGCACGCATGCATGTGTGACTGTATGCATGCATGAGTGTATGCATGCATGCATGCATGCATGACTGTGTGCATGCATGCATGTATGTGTGCATGCAACATGCATGCATGCATGAGTTATGTGTGCATGGATGTGTGCTTGCATGCATGTGTGAGTGTGTGCATTTATGCATGTGTGTGTGTGTGCATACATGCATGAGTGCATGCACATGCAAGTGCATGCATGTATGCGTCTGCATGCATGCATGCATGAGTGCATGTATCCTTGAGTGCACGTATGTGTGTGCATCAAAGCATGCCTCAGTGCATGTCTGCACGCAAGTGTGTGTGTGTGTGTGCATGCATGCATGAGTATGAGCATGTATACTTGCGAGCATGCATACATGTATGCGCACATGCATGCATGAGTGCATGTTTGCATGAATGCACATATGCGTGTTCAAGCATGCATGCATACATGTGTGCATGCATGCATGCCTGCATGTGTGTGCATGCAAGTATGTATGTGCATACATTCACGAGTATGAGCCTGTATGAATGCATATATGTATGTATGCATGCATGCATGAATACACGTATGTGTGTACACGCATGCATGTGTGTGTGTGTATGCAAGTGTGTATGTGCATGCATGCATGAATGTGAGCATGTATGCATGCGTGCATGCATATATATTAATGCACGCATGCCTGCATGAGTGCATGTATGCATGAGTGCATATATGTGTATGTATGCATGCCTGCATATGTGCATGCAAGTATGTATGTGCATGAATGCACGAGTATGAGCATGTATGAGTGCACACATGCATACAGGTATCCATACATGTGTGCATGCATGCATGAGTACATGTATGTGTGTGCATGCATGCATGCACAATGTGTGCATGTAATTTTACTTGTGCATGCATTTGAGTATGAGCAAGTATGCATGCGTGCATGCATACATGTATGCATGAGTGCATGTTTGTATGCATGCATGCATACATGTATTAGTCGCTTGTGCATGCTTGCATGTGTGCATGTATGCGTGCATGCATGTGTGAATGCATGCATGCATGCATGCATGCATGTTTGAGAGAGTGCATGCATGAGTGTATGTGTGCTTGCATGTGTGCTTGTATGCATGCGCTAGTGTGTGTATGTATGCATGTGTGTGGGGGGTATGTGTTTGCATGCATGCATGAGTGCATGCACGTGTTTGCATGCATGTATGTGTGTGTGCATGCATGCATGTGTGCAGGAAAGTTTGTGTGTGCATGCATGTGTATGAGCATGCATGCCTGAGTATGAGCATGCCTTAGTGTGAGCAGGCATGCATGTATGCATGCGTACATGTACGCATGATTGCATACCCTCAAAAACCCGTCCAAAAGCCATTAAAGAGTTAAACAGTCTGCAGCAATTGAAAGAGAACCAAAAAGTACCCAAGAAATTTTCAAGCCTTTGCATTGTGCAAATTGAAATTTATATATTTGACAAAAAAAAGAAATTTTACAAACTTCCAAGTGATAATTTTATAAAAGAAAAAGAAAAAAAACATTCCTCAATCTGGAATTAAACCCAGTACCCTTTGGTTCAGAGTCCAGCTTTCTCTCAACTTCACTTTCAAGCTTGCAAGTGAAGTAAGGGAGGTAATACAGAGCAAACTTCTTAAATAATTTTAATTTCGGAAAATGGTAATTTTCAACAGTACTTTGGTCCCTGGTGCCATTAATGGATCGCATATGAAAGAAGTACTTTCAACGAAGCAACAGTCCTAATATGAAAGCAATCCACTGAAGAATAAAGGTAATATATTACTTTGAAAAAAGGTTAACCAAAAGGTAAACCTCGGACGACGCCCGCCCGACGCCAGACTCCCGCCCGACCCCCGCCCGCCCGCCCTCCCGGACAAAAGGACGGACTTTTAAAATGTTTTTTCTGCATGCATGCATACATGCTTAAGTCACTTGTGCATGCTTGCATGTATGCGTACATGCATGTGTGAGGGCATGCATGAGTGTATGTGTGCATGCATGTGTGCTTGCATGTATGCGTGAGTTTGTGTATTTATGCATGTGTGTGGGTGTATGTGTGTGTGCATGCATGCATGAGTGCATGCACATGTGTGTGCATGCATGTGTGTGTGTGTGCATGCTTGCATGTGTGCAGGAAAGTGCGTGTGTGCATACATGTGTATGTGCATGCATGCCTGAGTGTGAGCATGCCTAAGTGTGAGCATGCATGCATGTATACATGCGTACATGTACGCATGTTTGCATACCCTCAAAACCCCGTCCAAAGGCCATTTTCTTGTGTAAAAGAGTTTAACAGTCTGCAGCAATTCAAAGAGAACCATAAAGTACCAACAAAACATTTTCAAGCCTTTGCATTGAACAAAACGAAATTTATATATTTGACAAAAAAAAAGAAATTTTACAAACGCGCATGTAATAATAACGTTTATGTGTTTTAAGAAAGAAAAGAAAAACCTTCCTCCACCTGGAATTGAACCCAGGACCCTCTGGTTCAGAGATACCAGCACTCTATCAACTACACTGTCAAGCTTGCAAGTAAAGTAAGGGAGGTAATACATAGCAAACTTCTTAAATAAGTTCGAAAAATGGTAATTTTCAACAGATGTTTGGTCCCTGGTGCCATTAATGGATTGCATATGAAAGAGGTATTATCAATGAAGCAACAGACCTAATATGAAAGCAATCCACTAAAGAATAAAAGTAATATATCACTTTGAAAAAAGGTTAACCAAAAGGTAAACCTCGGACGACGCCCGCCCGACGCCCGCCCGACGCTCGCCAGCCCGGACATCGCTATTTCAAAGGACGGATTAAAAAAAAAAAAAAAAACGTCCAAAAAGGCACACGTGCACTTTCTGTATGTTTGTAACATCTTATCAAATGGAATGCTTGAAAACTGTCTGAGAAGTTAAGAAGACGACTTTTCTACACGTTACATAAGACTTATAGAAGATAAACCTACGGCGAGGCAAACTTTCCAGAGCCGAACGCTCCTGGGTAGGATTTTGTAGATTTTTTTATTAATCTGTACATCTACTCGGTCAAAAAAGTAACTAAACCAACTTACAGGTCAATTCCAGCAGGTATCCGGACACCATTCATCTAAAGATGGCTGAAAGAAGGCCCACTGCGAATCGGACATTTAGATACAAAATGAATCAATTTGCACTTGCCCACACTTTTCTGCTCAGGAGTTGTCTTGCAATATGACCCTAGAAAGGTTTTGTAAAAAATTTGGCATTTCGCATGCGCAGATGATCATTTTGTGTCTGAGATGAAAGACCATGTCCATTGAACATCGAAACTCACGTACATGCAACCTTTACAATATCTCATGATCGTGCACTACAATCAAGGCTTTAATTTGTGAATTCTCAGATTATCTCCCTTTTAATGAAAAATATAGCACTTTTCAAAATTTCTGTCACTCAATTTTTGCAATTTCTTTAAAAAAGCGCTTTGTTACCACCATTGCTGTTAACCATGATAGAAAATAATGTAGAGAATTCATGTAGCATGTAGCACTATCAACTGCGATGTTCTATGAGGTTTCAATTGAAAGCGGCATTTTGCACACACCTCCGAAGAATCGGACGCCTACAGGTGGCCGTCTGTTTATCTTTGCAAATGGAACATAAGTACCAAATATTTTGTGCACTGACACAGAGGGTATCTAATAAAAGGTTACATGTATCAAGTTTTAGAAATCTGGTGCTTAGTGTAATTTTTATTGGTGTTAAATCTTGGCTTTTGTAATGATTTATTCTGCGGTGTTTAAAACAAAAGCCCAGAGGCATGCGAAAAAGAAGCCACTAGCCAAAACAAAACATGTTTTGTGAATTTTTCATTTGTAGTAATTATGGTAACAGAAGCAATTTTATGTACAGGAACTTTTTTGACCGAGTATATATTACAGCAAATAATGGCTTGTAAAACATGATAGCATTTCTGTGCCAGAGCTTTGCCCTTTGGCCTCCTTTTTGTGTAAAATCTTATACTTGTCAAGGGCCTCTTTTTTGTCTTTTTTTTTTTTTTCTTGTGAAAGTTTTTTTACTTGTTGCTGCATAAATTTAAAGGTAAACCTGCATTGTGATTAACTAATGGCGTTACTTCCTTGTGAAATCCGACGTCTGTATCGTCTACGCCCATGGCCGTAGAAAAACATCCGTGCGACTTAGATCATTTCTTATACTGCAAACGTATGTTGTGGGTGCTCGTTAGAACCGCCTCAATGAGGCGGTTCTAACGAGCACACACAATGAGGCGGTTCGAACGACATCCCGCAGCTTATGTATTAGAGAAGAAATAAGAAAAAAAAATATGTTTGCCCACGTAAACCCCATTTTAACCATATAAAGTTTGGATTAGTGAGTGTTCATTTCACGATGACATACGCCACATCATGTGGCGTTTTATCAGTGTGTCAATGTCCCATTACACGGGCTCATAAATTGCACATAGCCAACCATTTTACACAACACTGTGACGTCACAGGGACAACTATAGTCGGGACTTGGATTTGTGCGCGGACATTTACTAATTTCAGATTCATTTGTGACCCATCAGCATCACAATACCCGACATGCGGAGATTACAGACAAGCAAACGAGAATGATCAAAATTTATCTCGCTTTGAAAAAAAAATATGGTTGAAAAGAAACATTTTTAAAAAAAGATATGCGGCGTAGATTTAATTGGAAGCTTCTTTTGAAATATGAAATTTCGGCTACGAGAGTGATTTAGCAACGATTGATTGTTTTGGGTTTAACCTTTAACCCTCATGGGTCATTTTGTGTCGTCACCCACCGAAAGGGAGAAAAGAGGGAGAATAAATAGTAGGTCAGATGAAAGTAAGGGACAGCGGAGAAAGAGGAAAATTAATGGAAGAGTAGAACAGAAGAAGGGCCTCCGTGGCCTAGTGGTTAAGAGCACTGACTCTTGATCATTAGGTCTCTCACCGCTGTGGTTCGAGCCTCGCGCGGGTCACATGTGAGACGCCAAGTTCTGCAACGGAAGGTCAGGTAGTTTTTCTTCGGGTACTCAATAAGGAAAGCAGGTCTTGTCTATCAGCTGGACGCCCCACTGATGCAAGATACACACTATTTCAACACTCACGTGATAAGTTTTGTCATTTCACTTTCCAGTCCAGGTAGTACACAAATTAGTGAGTGCTGAGCGTTACTCAAGCTTTTTATAAAAGCTAACACTTGTCAATTAAAAAAAGTTTGTAATTTCAAGGGAGACAACAAAAGCTTTAAATATAAGTTAATGTCACTAGGCGCTTTGCAATGCGTTCAAATATAAATGGAAACCGAAAGTAGAAACTTTGGATGGACACTTTGGTAAACTGTCGTAGTTGTTGAATGGAAACTATTTTTAAAATATGCAACATTGTTGTCCAATGAAATGGTCATTTCCTCGAACATGTGGTTTTACTGACCAATGGAATAACGAAAAATGTAGGAGAAAACCCAAAAACATAACGGCTACGCCGAAAAAGTAATTGTCGTGTGTATCCATACCTCTTAGTTTAATACGGCCCCCGCCCATAGGGGCTTGAAGAAATATATGGGCTGCATGATGCTTCCACGCAGAGCTGAATCTGGCCCGCACACTAGTACTGGTAAACCGCTTAGAGGATCTAAGCCTGTCCAGGAACTGCGGTGCGAGGCGGACCGTCCATGCTAATAAACCCTATTGGTTTCATCGGGCGACAGGGTTTGAGATGTCATTTCATCTCAGTGTCGGGTAAAAGTCCCACAAAATTGGAAGCAACGTCTCCAAAATGACCTTTACAGTGTTGACGGGGACGTTAAACCTGAAATCAAACAAACAAAATCTTAGTTTAATACCTGAAGGCCTTAGGAAAACGTGCCAGTAGACTATCTGTTTCACGTATCAGTTCAAAATTATGTTAATGTTTGTTAATACTTTTTGTGATAGTGCATTGTTAATAGCTAGCAGCTTGTCCAATTCATAAATACGTAATTGCTACCATTGTCTGCCACGGGATATTGCGAAAACACGTCTATACAAATACATGTACATCGCAAATTTTATCGCCGAAAAACGAAAATTTTAAGATGAACAATTGTATTGTGTTTTTTTTTTTTTTTTTTTCTTATTTCTGCTCAAAATACAGATTGTGGACACACGTTAGAACCGCCTCGTCGAGGCGGTTCTAACGAGTAACCACAATCTATATTTTAGAGCAGAATTAAGAAAATAAGGTTTACCCCAGTAAACCCCAGTTTTACTATGTAAAAGTGGGGTTCAAGGGGGTCAAAGTTATTAACATTACGTAAACACGCCTATACAAATACATTGTAACCTTTATCACCGAAAAAATGAAAATTTTCAGATGAAAAATTGTGATATTTTTCTTATTTCTGCTCAATATATAGATTGTGGGTACACGTTTAAACCGCCTCATCGACACGGTTCTAACGAGTACCCACATTCTATATTTTAGAGCAGAAATAAGAAAAAAACGTTTAATCCTGCAAACCGTAGTTTTACTATATAAAAGTGGGGATCAACAGGGTAAGAGTTTTATAGGCGTGTTTCCGTGATATATGGCTCCGATGCGTGGCTGACTGGTGATCAAGAGGTCGCAGGTTCGATACCTACAGGGTCAGCAGCATGCCTTCTTGGGGATCGATCTTTGAATTGTCATTCTTCTTTTGCTGATTCAAGAAGGGCAGTTGTCAATTTCTGGCGAAAGAATGCGCACTATATAAGCCTGCCAGGAAAAGTGTGGCTAGCTACATGTAAACTGCTCGGCTCAATATGACGAAAATAGTATTGACTGAATCGTGAAACTCATGAACAAGCAAACTTTTATAAAGTTTTTCAAAACACCACGAAAACATGCCTTTATAATTTCGACCCCCTTGAACCCCACTTGTATATAGTAAAACTGGGGTTTACAGGAGTAATTATTTTCATTATTTCTGCTCTAAAATATAGAATGTTGGTACTCATTAGAACCGCCTCGATGAGGCGGTTCTAACGAGTACCCACAATCGATATTTTGAACAGAAATAAGAAAAATATCACAATTTTTCATCTTAAAATTTTCCCTTTTTTTTCTGCGGTAAAGTTTACAATGCATTTGTATAGGCATTTTTGGTTTGGTCGCCATGAGGCGGGCAAACCGGGTATAATGACCAGATTGTAACTGTTCCATGGAGGGGCACGTGACGCGATCAACCAATCAGCTTTAACGATGATGCAATTCTATACTGCAATTACAGGAAACAGCCTGTCTGAATAGCGACACAGACCTAAAAGCAAGCGTTTCAACTCCAACAATAAAATATCTTAAGGGAAATGGATACACCTGGCAGGTGTGGCAGTTAGTCTACCATTGTTACCGTATTTCGAAACACACCTATTCAAATACATTGTCATTTTTTGGGTGTTCGAATTATTAGAAAATATCAGATTGGAAATTTATCAGTGTTAGAACTGTTTGACCTGAAAGAATTCCATGCATTGGATCAGGCTGTGTTCAATATTTTATACAACTACGTTTTTTTCCCGTGGCCCTGTCAATCCGCACGTGATTAGAAGTTATAAATATCACTTATGCAGTGCTGAACCGTTTGATCTATAAATAAGTTTGTGTGTGCAGGGGGTCTTTGAGTGCGATACACATTGTCATGAATGACATTTACACCTCTTGAACTGTCTCTATATTCCCTTTAAAATGGGCGAGTCAATTTGTGATCTCAGGAATAGCAGAAATTGATTTGTTTAGAGCAAATTCTTTTCTTAAGAGTAGCCCATATCTAGGAAAAAGAGGATTTTTCAAAGAATTTCCTTATAGTCTGTAATATTTTTTTTTGTTCCGGCTACACCGTAGCAGACAAGTCCAGCTACATGTATATATGGGATGTGATGTTGAAACCCGCACGTGCAGCTATTCAGTGGAGCTAGGCGCATAGATACTTCACCCCACCCCCCCCCCCCCCGCCACCTATATTGTTTAAGCGCATAGTGAAGCCTCAGGCGAGACTGCGCAGCCTTGTTTGTGTGTTCTCTGATTACTAATAAGCAGTCGCAAATCAGCGTAAGCCGGGGGCATGTAGCTATTCAATGCCCATCGAAGTAGTCCGGTGAAGACTGATTAGACTGTGCGGATGCAAAACCATCATGTTATTTAGATAGGCAAGTAACAAAAAAAAAAAGAAAATGCGGACATCATACACAAATTTAACATGTGCATGTGTGATCTTCACTTTATGCGCGATGAAACATTTCAAACCTCTTGAACATTGAAGACACAATCCCGATTGCACAACTGCGCAGACGTATCAGTCTTTTCTGTACGCACATGCGCAATAAGTATTTTACTCGAGATAGGAGATCTGAACAGACTGATCCTTGCACTTGGTAGCTTAGGATGTGTTTGTAACGTCGCAAGCAGATTTGGCCGGTTAAATGTACACGCCGTCGTTTTAAGCCGGCGCACGGCGAAAAAAAAAAGTTTTAAACGAAGGACCAGATTAGCCTGCGCCTCTAGCCAATGTGACCATAGTTTTCACCTGTTGTTCTTTGATTAGCACAGAGGCCATGGTAGGCACATACGAACAACGAAGACTGTTCAGACTGCATGCATGTGCAGGCTGACCTGAGTCCCCCCCCCCCCACACACCGAATATGGCTTATTTTCTTAATCATGTTCCCCGAAATTACTTCCAATAAAACCTTGTCACCGTGAAATAAATGGGCATCTTCACTTCTCAAGGGGTAACCTGAATTAAACTACCTTTTTGCATGCAACAACCACGAATTTCACTAGGGCTGACTATCGATGCCAATTTTGACTATCGTGATAGTATTGCTATCGTGGAAACTACTATCACGATACTATCACTATCGCGGCATACTATCACGATACTATCGTGATACTATCGGGCACACTTATTAATGATTCATAAATGTTGTATCACTCACATAAAATGGCTAAGAGTGACAGAACGAGTTAGGAAAATTGCAATGGCCTAAAATTAATACCTTTGCAGTGTTTGAGATTTTCTGCTTGTGGAAACTGACACATGGTAATCGTTCTTCAATTGCTTGATGTTTGCCGCCTGTGTTAAATGAATCTGTGGATTCAGTTAATTAGGTAACCCGATTATTACATAGTATTACGTAATCACAGCACGCTATTTTAGCACCTCTTTAAGGGTGACATGAATCTAACATACTGCATTAAAACTTGAATTTACATATTTTTTATTTGAAGTTAGCATCAAAAGCTAGACTATCGCAATAGAAGTAAAGCAATGATCAAGTCGGTATTTTCATCTAGCAATATGTACAGGGCTCGACCTGGGATCTCTGACTCTGTGGGCATTTAGTCCTTGCACACAAGACAGCTACGACAAGCAGCAATAATAAAACAAAGTTTTCATGTAATGAAATTTGGCCGTTTTGACCTGTTATTTTTTCTGGAATATCCCTCTATTATAATACAAAGACAACCAAAAATAAAATTAGAAAGACCCACGAAAAATCAAAATGCCAATTTGTCCCAGGTTGTCCAGTGTCCACCATCAAAACGTCCAGAATCACCTTAAGAAAGTACTTCATAGACAGAGACCTAAGGCCTCCTGCTGCACGTTTTTTCCCTACAGAATGACGACAAGAAAATAAAACTTTGTCTGCTTAAATATTCCCCCAAGAATTTAATCCCAATCAGTCCGGCCAGCCGACTGATGACATCATCAATGATGCATTTGTGCATACTGGTACTTACCGACTAATCAGAGTCTATCATGTACTCGCATGCACATTCTGTGCATTTTTTGAGAAACATTTCTAATGAGACCACAAAAGGGCGGTTTAACAGTCTGGTCCTTATACGCAAAAAAAGTCACATATACAACAGGTTAAACTGCATTATACTGTCATTTATTATACATTTATCTATGTGAATGAGTCAGCACACAGCAAAAAACACACATTTCTTCATACACAAGATCAGCTTGTGCATCTTGCAAATGTCTTCGAAACTGAACAGGGAAATGGCGTTCGTCCCAAAGTTATACAACGCAAGGATAATACAAACAGCAAACATTTATATATGACTGCGCAGGCTGATCTGAGCCTTCACATGTCACACAGGTTTCACTGTCATGTTTTCAAAAAGTTGCATGCAACAAACGCGTGATCAAACTATTATTGACATTTTGTTATTGAAAAACGCGGGAAAATTTCGGTCGCCTCAACTCAGTCAACTGCACGTGCAAAAATGACGGCGGGAAATTCATCGCCGCGAGAAATTCACCACACGGCAAATAACTGTAATACACATGTGTGACCAGCGAAGACTCAGATCATCATGCACATATGTGAAGGCTTATCATTCTGTCCTGATTTCAGCTGAATGGATATCCTAAGCAAAAATACTTGCGTCATTACACAACAGTACAGGTATATTTTCAAAGTATATTCAAGTAAAAAAAAAAAACAAACAAAAAAAAAAAACAATCGAAACTATCGATAGTTGAGTGAACTATCGGCGATAGCTATCGATAGTCCAAAGTACTATCGATGCATTGCTATCGAGGCAGTCACTATCGCAATGCATCGAACTATCGATGCATCGTTACACTATGGAAGCCGATAGGGGACATTTTGACTTGTGACTAACGACTTGTGACTTCCGACTTGCGACTTATGACTTTTTACTTGTGACTTTTGACATACCTCAAGCAACGGCCGATTTCGGACAACGACGGCTAAGATTCCGGTGAGGCAAACGATTTTTCTCCTTCTGTTTTATATTGTTTGAAAAATGCCACCGAAAAGATCATATGGTAGGTTATTTACTCTGATTTTGTGAATTTTTAAGACTTATGACTTGTCACTTATGAATTTTGACTTATGAGTTTTGACTTGTCACTTATGACTTTTCACTTTCGAATTGTGACTTTCGACTTATGACTTGTCACTTATGACTTTTGAGTTTTGACTTGCAACTTAAGACAATTTCTTGGCGCGAATCTAAAGTAATAGGGCATAACAACACAGGCGGTAGTAAATTGTCACTAAAACAGAGTTGATAATACATGAAACAGGGTCTTCTAAGTGGCATTTCTAAACAATATACACTGGAATTGTCGGTGCCGTTGTCCGCTACCCGATATTTTTCGGGTTTGCACCAAAAGTCAACAAGTCATAAGTCGAAAGTGATAAGTCACAAGTCATAAATCACAAGTCAAAGTTATAAGTCGCAAGTCATAAGTCATACAAAGATAACAAAAACAGAGTAAAAAACATAAACAAGTCTTCTTAATGGCATTCATCAAACAATATAATACAGGAGCAGCAAAATCGCTGGATCGACACCGTCGTTGACCGCCGTCTTCCACTGCGTCAGATTTGTCGAAAGTCTAAAGTCATAAGTCGCAAAAATTAGGCATGCAACTCCGACGTCGCAAATCATAAGTCACAAGTTCAAAAGTCACAAGTCAAAATGTCCCCTATCGGCTTCCATATTACACCCCTAAATTTCACTCGCACGTGCTAAAAGACGTTCTGTGGAAAAAGGCGGGAAACTCTCAATTAATATTAAAGGGGCGCTTCTGCTATTAAAGAGGCATTGAATCAATGCCACAGCACATGGAAAAAGGGTAACACTGTCACACAAATAATAATGAAAGCTGAAGCTACGCTCCAAAGAGTCTGAGAGCAAAGCGAAAACACTTGCATATGCATGGTGATCCAAGCCTTTGTAGGCCACAATGCTACATCACCGACTAGGATCAGCCTGCACATCGATGCAATGTGATCAGTCTTTACTGAACCCTTAAATCTTACGAAGTCACAAGTCTAAGTGAAACCCTTTGCCTTGCATACCGGTAGTGGGTGCGTATGTTCAGTGTTTGCAGGTCGTTGAGATACCAGCGAAGACACATCTTAGCGTACTCATTCATGCAATCCGATTAGAGTCTTCGCTGATCGCATGAGCCTGATGCAGACGATGGGATTTTCACAACATAAATAAGCGAAACTCCTGTGGCTCATCAAGGTTGATCTAAGCACTTGCAGCCTGCGTTTCTCGCAGTCTAATCAGTATTCGGTGAGGGTATGAACCTTCCATTTCCACAGGGCTATCCAAAGTGAGAGAAGCGAAACCCATATGCCTTACAGAGTGCATGTTAATCCGAGTCTTTGGAAGTCGCACACATTTCATGCTAAGTTTTCTTTTTTTTTTTCGTGCGCTAGCTCATATACGACCAGTACGATGTTGTAATGATAAACCCGGGAACGATCCGAAATGCTTGTTCTGGATGCATTTTTCGGCATTTATTTTGTGTGTTCGAAGAATTAAAAATTCTGATTTCTGAAAAATTTGGGAGTTCGAATTAAATGAGAAAGTTTTCAGCCACAAATTCGAAATAATTTTGGGTGTTCGAACTGCTAGGGTGTTCCAATTAATTGGTCACCTACCGTATTTAACTTCACTACAACTGGTGTGTGGGAATGTGTGGCGGCGGTAAAACGTCTCCCTGCCCTACATCTTAGTGTAGATTATATTTTCTTGTCCTTTGGGATCATTGATTCCATTCTGGAATTTGAAAAATATCTTAGGGTCACTGATGAGGCCTAATTGTCCGAAACTAGCTAGTCTGGCCCAGAAAAAATGTGCACACCATATTTTTCAGTTCTGTGGTGTATTCTTTGCTTCCAAAGGATAACCTTTTTATAGAACATATTAAAAGGGGATCACAATTCTATAGGCATGATTTCGTTATGGAAATACAACTTTAAGGACCCTATGGTTGCTACTCTGTTGGCTCTGTCCAACTGAAAAAGGGGTCTACTCTAAAAGGGGAAGAATTTGCTTCTCAAGGGGTCTACTCTGAAAGGGAAGAATTTGCTCCCCAGGAGCAAATTCTTTCCTTTAAGAGTATACCCCTTAGACATATCCAAAGAGAAACTACTTTTGCAGGAGTAGCAGTCATTTTCGCAAATTTTACGTCTTGCAATGCCATTATGGAGTATGTCCATGGGGCCATGGAAACGAAAAACAACAGAACATAACTACTACTACTCACAAAGTGTGGCTGACTGTGGTAGCTCAGTCGGATTCAGTCTGACTGGCGATAAGGAAGACTCGGGTTCGATACCTACTGGGGTCGGCAACATTCTTTTGTGGAGATTATGAAATCTTTTCTATGGTCATTCTCTCCCTTCCGCTGATTCAGGAAGGGCATGGGTCAGTTTTGGGCGACATAATGTGCACTGAACTGGTAAACCGCTTACGGATAAGCCTGCTCAGGAAAAGCGTGGATAGGTACACTGACAGGCTCAAACATGACCCAAATCAGTGTTGACTGGGCCGTTAAATACAAATAAACAAAACTTGCAAAGTTTACTTAACACAGATAGGAACAGATTTATATATTCTGAACATCTTTCGGTACGCTGGTAGCTCTAATAATACGTACATGTATATGTAAATGTTGGAAAGACAGAGAACGTTATTTTTCCTCATTTATAAAGATCGCTGGGTGTAACGGGCCTCCGTGGCCTAGTGGATAAGAATACTGACTCTTAATCATTAGGTCTCTCAACGGTGTATGTTTGAGCATGGCTCAGGTCACATACTATATGATGAGAAGTTCTGCAACGGAAGGTCAGGAGGTTTTTCATCGGGTTCTCTAGTTTTTACTCACCTCCGATTAACGATCGGCTTGATGTGAGTGAAATAATCTTGAAAGGATCGTAAAACCAAACATAAAAAAGATCGCTGGGTGTATTAACGTCAGTGCCAAGGTCGAAGGTTCTAACTCTTCCAAATATATAAAATATTTAGGGAGCGAAACAAAGTCATAACGTTGATGAGTCGCTGTTTATTGTTCTTGAGCCCAGCACAGATAGCAATAGTTTCTTTTTAAAAACTTCATGACTACTAGTGACCTGCCACCAGTTACAGACTGAGTTGTTAAAAGACTTTTTGGCGCATTCGATTGGAGCAATTTCATCTGATAAGCCAAGAGTGGTGGTCTTTATTTCCACTCAATACTTGACGTTTTACTAATCACTTTTACAATTAAATTGTGATCCAGAAAGATACACAAAAGGATAGCAAATTTCAGGTTTTTGCGGAGGTACCGCTCAAAGAAACTGCCGAGGTTTAAGATACAGTCTGATTCGCAGCACTTTGTCTGGGCAGGCTTAGATCTTCCTAGGCGGTTCAGCAATACTTCAAAGTTCGGTCGGTTTCAGCTCATGCAGTCCAATATATTGCCCCAAGGTCTGATCGGCCCTCGTCCATCGGGGATTGAAGAAATAGATTGACCTGCATGATGCTTCCACGCAGAGCTGATACCGGCCGCACATGAGTAGTGTTAAATCGCCTAGAAAGTCTAAGCCTGCCCATGAAAAGTGGCTCGAGTCGGACCGTTCATGCATTTCAACCATTTAGTTTCATTGGCTGACAGGGCTTGAGAAGGAGTTTTATCTGCCCGTTTTATCTCAGTACTGAGTAAAAGTCCCACAGCATTGGAAGCAATGTCTCAAAAAAGACTCATGCAGTGTTAACAGGGACGTTAACAACAAATGAAATAGATAACCAAGGCCCTATAGAAGGCCTGATGACTTAGGAAAAATCTTTTCATATGCCCGTTTGAAAAAAAAAAACGTCGTATTAAGTTACGGAGTTGGTGTCCGTCCGTCCGTTCGTAAACGTTTTTTTCGTTGCCGTATAAATCCTACTATACAGTTTTCATCCGATCAAGCCTAAAATGTGTATGTAGTAAGGCTAAGATGTGAAGATATGCCACCAAATATTAATAGAGTTATGACCCTTTGAAAAATTCGGTTAACATTTTCGTTAGGTTAAGTTTTGTGCTATACATGTGCAAACCATATGTAAGTTACATTTAGTTTATACTTGTCAAGGCGTTAAACAATTTACCACAGAATACTCGTCACTACCTACCCTTCCTGATACCAAGGTCACAGACTTCGAAATTTTATATACACGTTTTGTATTTAAGTTTATTTTTTGTATTCAAAAAATGCATTAAGTGGGATAATGATATCAGCTGGCTCAAATCAGAATGTAGACTGACAAGACCAAACCTATTGGATGCTTTTTGAAAGCAGCCAACTTGTTTTTCGTAATGACTTTCAGGCTCGACCTCGTTGATTAGAACGGGTACATGCACCTGTGCAAAAACACTGTAAAACCAGATGAGACGACGCATTCTGTCAGGGATTCTGACTGAATGTCGAATTTAACTCATTACGATAACACACCCGTGCGGCACAGTGCATTTCTCAAATCTCCGAAAATGAAAATCCTTGAGTTTTTTCTTATTTATACTGCAAACATGGGTTGTGGGTGCACGCTATAACCGCCTCATTAAGGCGGTTCTAACGAGTACCCATAACTTATGTTTTGAAGTAGAAATAAGAAAAATAATGTTTATCCCAGTTTTCTCTGTATAAAGTGGGGTTTAAGGGGGTGTTTGTTTCACGGACTTGTTGACGTGATGAGAAGAGATGTGTTCAGTTTCAAAGATGGAAACGTCCATTTCAGAAATCAGGTGTGAAAAGATTAAAAGACAACGATCTTTGAGGGTAAAATCTAGCTATGGTTTACTGTATTAAAAAAATTGAGATGTCATGTGAGAGCGCGGTGTTCCGCCTGTCTAGGCTAAGATCAAAGTCAAAGGTCAAGGTCAAAATCGACAAAATTTGAAGAGCATACATGTGATCGCAAGTATATGCAACCAATGAGATGAGCTAAGATTATTTCACTTATACCATTTCAAATTCGAATGAACACTTCATCTTTTACTGTTTTTTTTTAGTTTTGAACACAAATTCTAGGGTCAACATTTTGGGTTGTCCCTTTGGTGGACTTAGGTGGACAGACGAATGAATAAACGGATGAATAGACAAACGGATGGAAACTTGCATGCCTTTATTCCTCCGCTGAAGCAGGCGTAGCAACATATAATGTCTTGTGTGAACCTAACTAAAACGTTTTGAAAAGACAAAAGTTTGACATAAAACTTTAACATTTGCTGATACCAAAGCCCGTGGGAAGTGGTTTGTTCTTGAATGTTGTTCAGGCGAGCGAAAAATGTAACAATGTCCTCTATTGTTAAAGGTTTGTCATAATTTAACGTTGAACTAGAAAATAGTGTTTGTAAAACACTGGCCCTAACGATATGCTTGTCTCTACATGGGGCTATATTTACTGCAGAATCTACAGAAATCACTAGAAACTCAATTATACATAGACCATTAAAAAACAACAACAACACAAATCAAAGCACTGAGAACACTGGTGGGTCGATCGTCTCTGAGTGTAGGTTGGGAAAATAGTCCTGAGCTGAGAATCGAACTGTTCGTTTAACTTTAAGCAGGCACAGTAGAGCTGATCAGACATCGCGTTATGTGGCGTCTGACTATGTAGATTCTGTTTGTCAATGCCCAAGTGTACGAGCACAGTCCATCCGCCCCGGGGCTTGAATAAATAGATGGGCTGCATGGTGCTTCCACGCAGAGCTGAAGGTCCCGTAACATTGGAAGAAACGTCTCAAAATGACCTATACAGTGTTGACGGGGATGTTAAACCTTAAAACAAACTCCAGAATTTTCTTCTTACGCTGTGCTCTGACGTCTTAGGGTAGTTTGTATTGGAGTTTAACGGCCCAGTCAACACTATTTAGGTCATTTTTGAGCCGGTCAGTTTACTTATCCACACTTTCCTGGGCAGGCTTATACGTAAGCGGTTAACCAGTACAGTGCACATTCTTTCGCCAGAAACTGACAACTGCCCTTCTTGAATCAGCGGAAGGGAGAGAATGATCGTAGAAAAGATTTCATGATCAATCTCCACGAAAGAATGTTGCCGACCCCGGCGGGAGTCGAACCCGCGTCCTCCTGATCACCAGTCAGAGTGAGCCAACGAGGCCGGCGTCTTAGGGTAGTACTTGGATTTTGTTCAACAGAGAGGGGAGGGTGCAAACGCAGCCCCCTCCAATCTTTTGGAAATTAATTCAGATTCATACAGTTTTTCACCCTCTGCAAAATACCTGAAATTCACATCCTCAACCCGCCCCTTTTCAGAGTCTGCGTCTGTGTTTTGTTGTTGTTTTTTTGTTCTTTACTTTTGTTTTAATGCCCATTCAAGATTATTTCACTTATACCAAGCCAACCATTAATTAGAGGTGGGCGAAAACCGGTGTACCTGGAGAAATACGACGTTACCATCGAGTTTCACATGCTTTATATAACTTTGGTAATATCAAAGACAACTACAGCTTAAAAAAAGTCAATGTCACTAAGCGCGTGCAATGCGTTCAGATATATGGAAACCGAAAGTAGAAATTTTGATTGTCTATTCACCATGCAAAATAAAACCGTTTAAATTTGTTCATTCAAACTGAGGTTTATTAAACCCCTATACAATTACATGTAATAAGGTACTGACCTGACTCTATTACACACATGAAAAAATGAAAAAAATCCTAGCTTTAAATGAAGATAATGGACACTTCGGTAAACTGTCGTAATTGTTGAATGTAACTATTTAATATCAAATTATTGACCGATGAAATGGTCATCTCCTCGAACATGTGGTCTTATTGACCAATGGAATAAAGAAAAATGTAGGACAAACCATAAACATAACGGCTGCGCCGAACAAATAGGTCCCGAGGGCCACTGTTCGGCAACACGAGGCTTGCCGAGTGGTGCCGGACAGTAATCCAGAGAGACGGATTTTGAGTGGTGCCGGACAGTAATCCAGAGGGACGGATTTTTCTATCAACCCCTCACACCCATATAAGATTGTTTTTCTAGCATATCCTTCATTTTGGAGAGTGGCTTTTGATAATGCAGTCAATTCAGTTGTCGACGTCTGCCATATTTAAATGACAATAATGCGGCTTTTTTTATTTCACTGTACATGCAGTCACATCAAACTTAACGACGGTATACGTGACGTCCTATTGAACCAGTGCACACCAACGCGTGAAAATTCTCAATATTTATCTCATCCCTGGGTAAAATTCTTGGTAGGATAAGATTTTCTATCCCAAGTTAAGGCAAGGATCTGGTGGGCAAAAGTTACTTTTCTCATTTCTGTTCCAAGACATAGCTTGTGGGTGCACTATGACAAATTGATGTGCCATTGTATTGAGATTAGGAAGACATGTCAGCAAGTCCGTGAAACGAACATCCCTCTAAACCCCACTCTGTATAGAGAAAACCTGGGTTTACAGGGGTATACATAATTTGCTTAATTCTGCTCTAAGACATAGGTTGTTGGTACTCGTTAGTACCGCCTCAATGAGGCGGTTCTGACGAGTACCGACAACCTATGTTTGGAGTATAAATAAGAAAAATAATATCATAAAATGTCATCAGAAAAGTAGCCATTTTAATGCACTGTGCAACACGTCTATGTTATCATTATGAAATATTTTATTTTCACATTCAAATGCTCACAGATGCCGATGAGGATTCAAAACATGTATAGATTGCACAACTAGGACAGTGTTGTGCGTAATTACGTGTTTCCATGTGTTACGCGGGTAGTTCAATTTGTAACACGCCTATCCAATCCAACTGACCGAGTCAACCAAGACTTTCATGCATTGTTTCAATACATGTTTTAGGCATGAGGGCAAAATTGCACCCTTATCGCGTCATTCACTCATAAGATATTTAACGTCAAACATGGCTAGCGATGCAAAAGCAAGCTTTTCTTTAAAAGTTGAGTACCGTGCTGTGCTTCGGTGTGAACACAGGCTAGGAAATACAATGCGAGTTGGTCTATGTTTATGGGTCTTCTGCACCAGCGTATGTACAAGTGTAGTTCTAGGTGGGGGAATTCAAACGCGGTAGAACGTCTTTAGAAGACGAAACATGGTCTGGTCGCCCAACAGGTGCCCCCGATGAAGACATTTGTAACAAGGTACAGGATCTGGTGTACTCTGATAGGCGAATTACAAGGGATGTTCGAAAATAATTGCTTATTTCTATCTGGAGACTTCAAATTTCAAGTTAGCCCAAAAGTGCTCATTTGATGCCCCGTGGCTAGAAAAACAAAGTTTCAGCCGATGTACCCACTTCTTGAAGGCGCCACGGTACGCTGATTTGGGCACAGTAATAAGGCACTAATGAATGGCAGATCCAAGTGCCTGACGGGACTGGTATTTCCGCTCAGCAAGGAATGATTTCAATTTCGGAGACAAAAAGAAATCACATTGGGCAAGATCTGGGGAATACGGGGGTGAGTCAAAACAGTTACGTTTTCTTTTTCAAAAACGCCGCAACTATTGTGGAGATATGAGCGGTTGCATTGTCATGTAGAAGACGAAAATGTTTGAAACCAGTGGCAGGGCGTTGTTTCTGACAAGGCTTTTTCAGTTTCTTCAGTACTACGTCTTTGTGGTACTTAAGAAATAGATCAGCTCTAGCTGTGATTTGTTGACTAATAAATCACTGTTTGGAGGTCAGTTGTAAAGTAGATCAAATCACGAGCGCGTAGCGCGCGTGATTTGTCTACTTACAACTGACCGACAAACTGTGATTTATTACTCAACAAATCACAAACTAGAGCTGATCTATTTCGATTCTAACACGCTGAAAATCGGCAATAATACTGTTGTTTCCTTCAAAATCTCACAACTTTTCGCCATTGTTAGAAGAAATCCCGCTAAAATTATCGACTGAAACACATGCATTTATATCCTTTTCTAACGTTTTCGATGCGAGAAAATGACGTTACACCGTCTAACGTCAAGGAAATCGACTAGTGACGTCATAAATTTGCAGTTTTTAATGACGTCACTCGTCACGCTCTTCCTTGTCGTGATTTGTTGCAGAATAAAACACAGTTATTTTCCATTGCCTATATAGGCGCGCTGTGTTAGAATTTCCGGTAATGCTTTTGCCCTTTTTCACCGGCACTTTTATTGTGACTCCTTCACCAGAGAAGAAGATTGCACACAAAACCTTCTTTGTACTCAAAGAACGTTTAGCAAATTATTGGGCGTTTGCTGTGTTTAGTGGCCCAGATCTTATTGTTAACCTTTCTGACGGGCTCAAAATAATGGATCTAGGTTTCATCGCCTGGGGCAACATTGGCAAACTATTTTGTGTCATATTTTGGAAACATTTGAAGCAGCTTTTGGCCACTTTAACCCGTTGCCTCTCTTGCTCGTCAGTCAACATATGTGGCACCAATGTAGCAGAAATCTTTCTGACTTTCAAAAGCTTCTTGAAAATAAGGTGAACCGTTGATAGTGATATTCCTAACTTTCGTGCAATATCATTAAATGTAAATCTGGCATCTCCTTCAATGATTTCCTTTATTTTGGAAATGATTTCTTTATGAAATGCAGATTTTGGCCTACCTGCTTTCGGTGCATTTTTGATGGACTCTACACCTGACACAAAATTTCTTTTTCCATCTCCGAACTGTGTCATAAGACACACAAGAAGGTCCAAAAGCAGTAGAAATTTCAGTTACCAGCTTCTTCAAAAGACAACCAAGTTTTGGGCAAGCTTTGATATAAGCCCGTATTTCAACTTTTTAGTCGACGTTTTACTTTTACTGCAGTGGTCAATGACTGCGTGTATTCAAATGGCAAAGTTTATGTCTTACACTTAGTCTAACATGTACATGTATACACCATTGTGTAGGCATTGAATAGCCCTATACATCTGATTGTGCCCCACGTGGATATCGAGCTAGAGGACAATAATCAATTCATTTCGAACATCCCTGGTAAGGTGAAAGAAATAGTGAATGCATTATATAGTTCACATGGTAGCGTTTCAACAATTTTACATGTTTACTTAGGTATGCGCAAGCTAACATCCCGTTGGGTCCCAAAATCAAGTGACAAACAGAGCATCAATATGTATTTTTTACGGCCCTTTCAAGATTATTTCACTCATATCGAGCCGATCGTTAATCATAGGTGGGCGAAAACCGGAGTACCCGGAGAAAACCACCTGACCTTCCGTTGCAGAACTTGGCGTCTCACACGTGACCCGAGCGAGGCTCGAACCCACGGCGGTGAGAGACCTAATGACAAAGAGTCAGCGCTCTTAACCATTAGGCCACGGAGGCCCGTAATCAGTATGTAGTCCATTGTTGAATCGATGTAGGTAAATAAAGAAGCTTTATTTCTAAACAAGTAACATAAGCTCTGAAGAGCTTTTATTGCGACAAACAAAGTATCTTACCTGCCTCCAGGTCAAAGGAAGATGATCTTCTTTAATGTCTGGTGACTGTAGATGAGACCTGGGTCCATTATTATGGGCCAGAGAATAAATCTCAAAGTCGCCAGTGGGTAGGCCCGGGGTCTCAGAGGCCAAAGAAGTTAAAAACGCAGCCCCCTGCTGGCAAGGTGATGGCAACTGTATTTTGCAACGCATAAGGCGTGCGTTATTATGTTGGACTTTCTAGCAAAGAAAAGTAAAATAACAGGTGCGTATTATGCAAATTTGCTCGACCACTTGAGAGCTGCGATCTGTGAAAAACGCCAAGGTAAAGTCTCCAAAGTGATTTTGCTCCAAAAGGACGATGCAAGAGCCCACACTTGCAAAATTGCAAATGGTGCTGGTGAGCGGAATGGGTACGAGCTCCTGACCCCCCTGCTCTCCAGTCAGATGCGCATCTGCCTTAGCACCGAGGCCGGCTGAAGGTGATTCACCATGTTGTCGAGTCTGTGCAATGAACGCCATGTTGCCTCCGCTTTGTATAGGGGGGAATGAGGTTTACTTACAGGGGTGTACATTTTTGGCATTTTTCTTGTTGAAAGACAAAGGCTGTGACATAACGTGAAATGATGAACCCACTAAACCCCACTTTATATAGATAAAACTGGGGTTTACGGGGTTTACATTAATTTGCTCATTTCTGCTCCAAGACATAGGTTGTGGGTACTCGTTGGAACCGCCTCAATGAGGCGGTTCTAACGAGCACCCACAACCTATTTTTGCACTGAGAATAAGACAAATATCACGGACTTTCTTCAGAAAACACGCTATTTTGAAGACGTTAAAAATATAATATTTTGCACGGATTTTGTTATCGTAAAGCTACTCGTTTGAACGACTTCAATGAGGCGCACACAACGTATGTTTGAAGCGTTTCTAATGGGCCAAAACAACCTATGCTCGCGGCAAGAATAAGTGAAATATTACAATATGTTCTATTAAAGGGTCACCCTTAAATTTCCTTAAAAAAAGCCAGGTTTGGAGTTTTGCCTTTCAAAATGCATTCATCATGTTAACGAGCCCGTGTAATGAACATCCCTTTAAACCACACATTATATAGAGAAAACTGGGTTTTATGTGGGCATACATTATTTATCTTATTTCTTCTCCAAGAAATACGTAAATGGTACTCGTTAGAACCGCCTCAATGAAGCGGTTCTAACGAGCACCCGCAACCTATGTTCGGAGTATAATTAAGGAAAATATAACAGAATTTTCATCAGGAATTTTTCGGATATGTTATCGTATTTTTTTAATTTATTTTTATGTGAAGCATTACGAAAACACGCCTCGATGAGGCGATTCTAACGAGTTCCCACAATCTATATTTTAGAGCAGAAATAAGAAAAATAACGTTTACCCCTGCAAACCCCAGTTTTACTATATAAAAGTGGGGTTTGTGGGGGTCAAAAATATATATGCGTTTTTTCGTGATGATTAACGTCTCCGTCAACTCTATTTAGGTCATTCTGGAGACATTGCTTCCAATTTTGTGGGACTTTTACCCGACATTGAGATGAAATGACATCTCAAGCCCTTCCGCCCAATGAAACCAATATGGCTTTATATGTATGGACGGTCCGACTCGCATCACTTTGCATGGGCAGGCTTAGACCTTCAAAGCGGTTTACCAATACTCATGTGTGGTCGGTTTCAGCTCTTTGTGGAGCCCCGTCTATTTCTCAAAGCCCGAATGGGTGGGGGCAAAATGTTATTGTAAAGAATATAGTTGTGAATTAATGACCTATTCTCTCCTATTAAATGTAATCGGAGCCTGTTGTGATTGCTAAAGTGTATAGTTGTATATCTACTATTCGGATAGTTTTCACGCAACTGGATTACCTGGTGAGAATATTTTTTATTTCTATTTTTTTCTTTGTTTGAATTGAGGTTTTACGTCCCAGTCAACACTATCTAGGTCATTTAAGAGACGTGTATTCCAATGCAGTCGGACTTTTAACCCACATTGTGAAGAAATGAAATCTCAAGCCCTGCCACCCTGACAAACAACGTTTTATTTTTTTTATTTTTATTTATTTTTTTTTTTTTTTCATTTATTTTTTTTTTTTTTTTTTTTTTTGTTCAATGACTTCAGTCTATTTCTCCAAGCCCAGTCAATTTCGCCAACCCTCGATTGGCTCTTTTTCTTTAAAATACAAAAAAAAAAAATATATATTAATGACCCATAATATGCCGCCTATATATGGAGCGCTGTGGTGCAGTGGTAAACCATCGGACTTGAGATCGTGAGGTACCGGGTTTCATCCCCACTAACATCAAGTGTTGTTTCATTCACCAAGCGACTTTGTCCACATTGCTTAGTACTGGTTTCTACCCATGCAGGAAAAAAGAGGGCTGCATGGAAGATTAGTACTAGTGTTCTGAATGTGTTACCCTCTATAAATAAAGTTGATTATTGTTATTTGTACATGTATCATATGACTTCGCGGCTGAGAGTGTAATCACGTCATGTAATATATAGAGGATCTTACATGCGTGTCCATGTATTATTGAATTTATTAAACGAATTGAGGAAAAGGAATAAAATGCGGCAAAGCCTCGCATTTTATCCCGCTTCCATTTGTTGAGGAAAAGGGATAAAATGCTCGGCAAAGCCTTGCATTTTATCCCTTTTCCTCAACGAGTTTAATCAAGATTCTATTTATCATATGACATTTAAAACGCATTTTATTCACGATTGTTTACAAAAATGTCAAATTTCCACCATTAGTAAACGCGACGCCGTTGAGGACGTCGTACATGTAACGTTACGGGGCGTATCTAACTTATATGTATATTTAATTCACTAGTGTATTATCGAATTTTTTACATGGCGTTATTACACTCTCAGTCGCGACGTCATATGATAAATTCCGTTATCCTCTAGTGGATTAAACATGCAAATTAGAAAGATACGCCCCGTACAGTTACATGTACGATGTCATAAACGACATCGCGTTTACATATTGCGGGATATTGACATTTACGTTAAAAATCGTGATTAAAATGTTTTAAACGTCATATGATAAATAGAATCTTGAATTCGTGTAAAGGCCGCGTAAAATCGATTTAAGCACCCACCCCCAACATACCCCACGCCTTCACTGACAGTTCAAAAGCGGTTCCTCTGCCGCGGTTTATTTTTGTTATTGTTTGTCTTTGAGTGTGTGTATCGCTTACATTTTTTGTTGATGTTTTGGATAGCCAATTGGCCATTTTGTGGGAACGTAATTGTCCTTTTGGCTTTCTGCTATTGATGTTTCCATTAGGGTCTAGTTGTTTCATGTTTCTGCTTCTTTTCCTTTGGTGTCTCTGAGGGAAACTGTGGGTTAATTTATCGATTCCTGATCATTGTCTTCACTGTGAAAACGTTGTAACTCATGCCATCACGTTGACGAGTCCGTGAAATGAACAGCTCACAAAACCCCACTTCATATAGAGAAAACTGATTTACGGGGGTATAAATTATTTTTTTTCTTATATCTGCTCCAAGACATAGGTTGTGTTTGTGTGTGAATTCGGGTTTAACGTCGCTTTCAACAATTTTTCAGTCATATCACGGCGGTGTCTGGTTGCGACAGGGAGCTCAATGCTCAGTTTTATAGTGCTGCCTCACTGAAGTATCATGTCCCAGACACATTACATGATACCACACCCAGTCACATTATCCTGACACTGGGTCGACCAGTCCTAGCTCTACCCCGTAAACCTGAGTGCCAAGCGAGGAGCAGCTAATACCTTTTTTAACGACTTTGGTATGTCGCGGCCCGGGATCGAACCCGTGACCTCCCGTTCCCCGGAGCGGACACTCTACCAACTGAGCTATCGGGGCTAGACATAGGTTGTAGGTACTCGTTAGAACCGCCACAATGAGGCGGTTCTAAGGAGCAACCATAGGTTCTGGGTTCTCGTTAGAACCGCCTCAATGAGGCGGTTCTAACGAGCTACCACAACCTATGTTTGCAGTATTCACGGATTTTGATCAGAAAAGTAGCCATTTTAGAGATGTAAAGTTCAAGAAGTCACACGGCGATGTTTTCGTAATGAAAACAGGCTTTCGTAACGAAAACAGGCAGAAAATTGGCACCAACCACCACACACTCAAACCTTTATTTTGTTGACCATGATATTATTTGTCAATGGAATGTGAAACATTTAAAACAAAATAATATACTCTTACTTATATTATACATCAATGTTGCGATAGACAGTAGCGTATTGCATTTCATTATAGTTTTGCGACGGGTCCAGCGAAAAAAACTATCCGCCATGTGCGCTCGAGGACGGTTGTAGTAAATCTGAGTCCCCGCTCGGCCAGAATGAAGCCTTTCCTGGCAAAAAGACGAATGGAACCTATATTTATCATATTACGTCGTTAATAAGCAGTAGATAACGTCGTGTAATAAAATCGTAAGACCACATGTGTAATAACACTCAAGAGCGGGATTAAGTAACGTCATGACGACGTTCATATCAACCATGCATTTTTTTTAGGTAAAATTGTCAAACTTAAAGGCGATAAAATCCAATATAAAGTGGTCATATGATAAACAGAATCTAACACTCGTGGCGAGTGGTCATTTCATATGAAATTTATGAAACTCGCCGAAGGCTCGTTTCATAAATTTCACATGGAATGACCACGAGTGTAAGATCTTCTATGTAGTGCACAGCAAAGACGTCGAATCCCATTACGAAAAGAAACAAAAAACGCTCTTGAGACATAGTGCATTCTTTAAATAAGCAAAAACGTTAGTTCTCCGATGACAATATGTTATATATAGAAAATACCAGGTGAGTGTCTTTTGATATCAAGTTTATCAGGCAAGGCTTCGAGAACGCTTGTAGAATCGCGAGGCTTGCCGAGCGATTCTACACGCGTTCTCGAAGCCGAGCCTGACAAACTTGATATCAAATGACACGAATCTGGTATTCTATTTATCAGTTTATCTCCTTGTAAACACTTTAAATTGGCAATTTTCGATCACTTACCGATTGTCCTCAGTGCGTCCCAACATTCCGGTGAGGAATATAATCAAACAGTATATTTACTATCATCTGACCGTTATTTTTCTTTTGATAATTTTCAATGTATTTTTTTTTTTTTCGATTTTTCCAGTAACAATAACATTTTGGCCATTTATCCGATTGTCCGGTTCATTCAAAAAGTGCAATGTCACGTTGACGTGATAAAGCTCACTTGTCCTGAGATAGCATCTCTTTATCTGGTCAATGTATTACAATGCAATATATATAGGTGGTAACTGATAATTTATCATAAATGATACTCATTGAGCCGGATCTAACGAGTACCCACAACCTATGTACTCGAGCTGAAATAATAAAAACTAATGTATACATACCCCTGTAAATTCATCATGTGAACAAGTGCGTTAACTGAACACCCAACAAACCCCACATTATATAGGGAAAACTCGGGTTTACGGGGGAACACATTATATTTCTTGTCTGCTCAAAGACATGGGTTATGGGTACTCGTTATAACGCCTCTATAAGGCGGTTCTGACGAGCACATATGACCGCCTCTATGAGACTGTTCTCAAATGCACCCACATTCTATGTTTGCTGTATTAATATGAACAATATAAAGGATTCCCATCAGAAAAGTAGCCATTTTGGAGATGTAACAAAAAAAAAACGCCAAATGGCATTATGGGTTAACCAAAAGGCAATCCGGGACGCGGACGCCCGGCCGCCCGCCCGGACATGGCTATTCTAAAGGACGGAATTTTTCCTTGAAAAACCCGTCCAAAAACGCCAAATGGCATTATGGATGGGATTTTCAGTGTTAACCTAAAAGTATAAACCGGGACGCCGACGCCCGGCCGTCCGCCCGCACGGTCATCGCTATTATAAAGGACGGATTTTTTCCTTGAAAAAAAAAACGTCCAAAAACGCCAAATGGCATTATGGACGGGTGTTTTCAGGGTTTACCAAAAGGTATAAACCGGGACGCCGACGCCCGGCCGCCCGCCCGTACGGATATCGCTATTCTAAAGGACGGTATTTTCCCTTGAACCCGTCCAAAAATGCAATACGTCGCACGGGTATGTTATCGTTATGTCTTGTTTGTTCTATATAAAGTGAGCCCCGCCAAGCGAATTTGTGTCTTCGAACAATCCGTCATGACAAATTTTAACTGCGCATGCCCAGCCATTCAGAGGGGCTAGGGATTTGGCGTTCTGTCTGAAGGTTCCTCTTGATTCACTGCTTGTATGAGCGAGCAGCGAATGTTCTGGCGAGACTGCGCGGATGCGCAGGCTCGCCTGAACCTTCGTTGCTCGCATAGGCGATAAGTACCAAAATCGCTTCACGGGGCCCAAGTGAGGCTTTTAGGGGTGTTAGTCAATTAGCAATTAAAATGTCTTCAAGCGTCAATGCAGTTAATGAGAAATCAATCATATGCTATTTTTTCCGTTTGAAATACAAAGCTTACTTAAAAAATTATGAATAATATCACGCTATCACACCTATATAACTTTTAATAATAATTTTGAAGGATGAATATTGAAAACAATATTTATGATAATTCATGGTCAATGTCAAATTCATCGTATAAAACTTTTTTTTTTTTTTTGGTTGTTTTTTATTTCCCCAAAAATATAGAGGTCATATGTAATATGTGAGAAAAAAGTCCCTCACAAAAATCATTCGAGCAACAGAGACAACATGGTCTTCTCGATTAATGTTTTGGCGTTTCGTCTGAAGCTGAAAGGTTCCTTAAACGTTGTTGTATTTGTCACCGACAAACATCGAATCCACGACTCCTGGTCACCAGTCAGACTTCTAATTCAAGGTAATGTTGGTTGGTGCCTGATGCTCTGTCTCTGGTCGGGCCCATCGGAGTCTAACTGGTGGTTTTCTTTTGCTCCAGCATTTCAGTGGTTTCTTGCTGTCGAGTCCTCACCGTTGTCTCACCTCTGTGGTTCTTTGATTTTTGTGTTCACGGAGATGTTGCACCGATGAGTTAGGAGGCCTTCATGCTGACTGAACAAATTATTTGTCTAAATCTCGACGGAAGTAAGGGCTAGGATTGTGGCCACGTAAAATCGATTTAAGCCCCCCAGTGGAAATCTTCCACTGACCGTTCCAAGGCGGCTCTTCTGTGGCGATTTATTTATGCTGTTGTTTGTTACTTACTGTGTGTATCACTTGTGTCTTTTAATTTTGGATGGCCATATGGCCATTTTGTGGGAAAGTAACTGTCCTTATGGCCTTCCTTTGTTTAGGTTTCCATTATGGTCTGGTCGCTTAATGTTTGTGTTTCTTTCCCTTTGGTGTCTTTTATGGGTGGAGTAAGTTAATTGTTTCAATTCCTGATCTTTGTTTTACTTCTACTTTGCTACAAAGTGAACAACAGAGTCCGGCCATATTTTTCTGTCTGTCAAACACACTTTCCTGTTTATTGCATCAGATCCCCTCCACCTTAACATTATTTAACTATTATATTTGTTTTATTATCATTATTATTATTATTATTAATTGTAGTGGTAGAAGTAGTAGTAGTAGTAGTAGTAGTAGTAGTAGTAGTATTTTGATATTATAATAACTATTCTTATTATCAATATTTTGTGAAACTGGAAAAAAGAAAACTAAAATAAAGTGAGTCCGCGGGATTTCGATTGGCTAAAGATGAAACGTTTGAAAACCAGACACGGGCGCCATGAAAGTGTTTTCCGATCGTTAATGTGATTGGTTGATTTTCGAAACGCTTGAAACGTTTCAGAAACGATGATCTGATTGGCTGAAAATGCAAACGATCGTTTATGCATTGTCCAAAACGCTTCGTTTCCAAATCGTTAAAAGTATTTTGCATACGTTTCCGTAGACAATTACACCTGTAGACACAAACGTGTTCAAACGCCGATGGAGTAGCTTTCAATGAATCTCTTTGCATCAGGTTAGTTTGACAAGCAAATGTCTTTCATCAAAGTAGTTTAAAACTGGATCAAGCAATATACATTCATTGGTCTCATTGTGGCAAGCACTTTTTCCATTTTTAAATCTGATTGACATTTTCTGATTGAACAGTGAATGGTCTACAATGAAATATACAACTCTGTGTGTTTTGAATTTATTCCTGTCTTGCAGCTGACTGACAGGATGTAAGGAAATATTGAATGAAACTTCAGCTCAAAATGATCAGGTCATCAAAGTTTGAACGGATTTGTGTCCACTCGCTTTGTATTTACTCGCCTGATGAGAAACATACACAAACAAACAAAAAAACAACAAAACAAAAAAACAAAACAAAAAACAAACGCGTCGGACTACGCTTTTTTTTTCAATGAAAAATCAGTATACGAAATTTCAAAACCCCAGAATGCATTGTATTAATTGCGATGCATCACAAACGATGTAATGTACAATGGCACATATTTATAAAGGCCTCAACTCATAAAATCTTTTCAGAATTTATACAAAAGTTAATCAGTTCATCCACTCATCACTATCAGCCCATCCATTAACTTTCAATGCTTTAGCTTGAAATAATTCTTGACAGTATTTCATCCATTTTTCCAAAGGGCAATAACGCAGGAGCCCAAGAAAGGGGCATAATCTTTATGAGTGTGTCCGTTTTTTTTTTTATGAGGAACCCATGTCTGAAATTTCAAAACCCTAGCATACAATGTTCTAAAGCATGCAGTGTACAAATACCCTAATTTTCAAGGGCCACAACTCATAAAGCCTTTTTCAGATTTTGTATTAAAAAAAAAAGTTAATCAGGTCATCTACTTGTCAACACCAGTCCATTCGTTAACATTCAAGGCTCTAGCTCTAATAGTTCTTGAAATATTGACAATATTTTATCACTTTTTGGGTCGATTGTAATCGACCCAAAGTTATAAAGAATAAAACCTCTATCAGTGCTTTGTTTTGTCTGTTTGATTTTGGGGTTTAACGTCCCCGTCAACACTGTAAAGGTCATTTTGGAGACGTTGCTTCCAATTCGTGGGACTTTTACCCGACATGGAGATGAAATGACATCTCAAGCCCTGTCGCCCAATGAAACCAATAGGGTTTATTAGCATGGACGGTCCAGTGCTCGAGTCCACGCCGGTGACTATCACTGATTTGTAAGAATCCACGCATATTATTTATAGAATTTTGTCGCAGTGAAGTCTGCGTGTTTGGCGTAAAATCTGGGCTGGAATCATGGTTTGGGCTTGGCAAACAGTGTTGACCAAGATCAGACGCCGCAGAACGCGGCGTCAGATCAGGGTCTATACTGCTTGCTTACAGTCTTGGAATTTAAGGGTCACATCACGTGAACACGTTCCTGAAATAAAGACCCCCGTAAACCTCACTTTATATTGAGAAAACTGGGGTTTAGGGGGGTAAACATTATTTTCCTTATATCTGCTCTAAGACATAGGTTGTGGGTACTCGTTAGAACCGCCTCAATGAGGCGGTTCTAACGAGCACCCATAACCTATGTTTGCAGTATAAATAAGAAGAAAAGTATGGATTTTCATCAGCAAATTGGCCATTTTGGAGATGTGAAAAAATGCACTCTGCCGCACGGGTGTGCTATCGTAATGAGACGCCGAAAACCGCAGCGTCTGATCAGGGTCTACACGGTTTGATTACAGTAAATAAATTGAAGGGTTAAACAAAACAGTTTAAGTCCCCGTTCAGACCCATTTCCCTTATTTACACACAGAGACAATCGACCCAGCAGTAGGGCTTGCTAATCGGAGCTGAAAAGATAATCGATTATCAGTCCTGTCATTGCGATCGATAATCGATTAGTAATCGCTGAGGTTTTTGTCATAATTTTACCTGTCTGGCTTTCTGACTGAGCATGACTCTTACCATATGTTGCACTTTACTATATGTATATTTGAACAGACAGGCCTGAGAAAACAGTGTAGACCCAGATGAGACGCCGCAGAATGCGGCGTCTCATCAGGGTTTGCACTCTTTGCCAGCTATTTTAGGCATAACTTTGGGTAGTAAATTGTTCCTATCAAGTAATCGATTAAAAGCAAATCAGAAATGATAATCATTTTTGTAGAATTCATCGATCGATTAATCGATTGTACGATTAATCGTGTCAGCCTTACCCACCAGTACTCTCAGTGCTTTGATTTCAAAGGTCAATAACTCAGCAAAGGAGCAAAATCCGGATCATAAAAATGACAGTTTTTTTTTTTTTTTTTTTTTTTTTTTTCATAAGTAATCTGTATAATAGTAGTTGAAATTTCAACACCCTAGCGTCTCGTACATGGTCCTAAAGTTATAGTATGCACCACAGACCTAAAAGCATGCAATGAATAAATGCCCAAGGGCCATAACTCATGATTTTTTTTTCGGAATTTATTCATAACTTGTTATATAGATAACCAGGTCATCAACTCATCACTACCAATCAATTCAAGGCTTGATAGATTTCGAGATATTTTGCTTACAAAATTTAATGCGCTTTGTATAATTTGTTTGTTTGTTTGATTTGAGGTTTTACGTCCCCGTCAACACTGTAAAGGTCATTTTGGAGACGTTGCTTCAAAAGGGCCAGAACTCAGCAAAGGGGCATAATTCAGATGTCAAAAAAGGCAGCTTTGTTTTTTAAATTTGGTATTCTTATATGCTTTTTCAGATCCCTAGAATATATGGTTCTAGCTTGTGTTATGCATCACAGAGCATACAATGTACAAATGCCCAGAGTTTCAAGTTTTCGGGCTGGCCTCGGTAGCTCAGTCGGTTACGCGTCTGATTGGTGATCAGGAGGACACGGCCGGGGTACGACACCTGCCGGGGTTGGCAGCAATCTTTCGTGGAGATTGATCATGAATTCTTGTCTACGATCATTCTTTTCTTAATGCTGATTCAAGAAGGGCAGTTGTCAGTTTCTGGCAAAAGAATGTGCACTGTACTGGTTAACCGCTTACGCATAAGCCTGCCCAGGAAAAGTGTGGGAAGGTGAACTGACCGGTTTAAAAATGACCTATATAGTGTTCACTGGGCCGTTAAACTTCCTATACAAGCAAACAAAACAAACAAAAACAGTTTTCGGAATTTATTCAAAGTTAATCAGTTCATTTAGTCATCTCTTCCAATCATTGTATAAACTTTCAAGGCTCTAGCTTTAACAGTTGTTGAGCTAGGAGTATTTTGCTGCAAAGATTTCATAAATAATTTATCTAAATGACATAACTCACCACCTGGACATACTTCTGATTAGAAAAAAATACCGGTGAGCTTTTTTCTTCATGAGGAATATGTGTATGAAATTTCAAAATCCTAGCATACGTGGTTCTGAAGTTATGCTCTACATCACAAAGCATGCAATGCAAAATGCCCAAATTTACAAAGGGCCACAACTGATGAAATATTGTTGTTTAAAATTAATCCAATACTTAACCAGGTCCTCTACTCATCAATTACCATCACGAAAACACGCCTATATACTTTTGACCCCTCCAACCCCACTTTTATATAGTAAAACTGGGGTGTGTGAGTGAGTGTTTGAGTTTTACGTCCCACCAACAGCTAAGGTCATACGGAGACGGGACCTCGGTTTAAAGACTCACCCCACTTTTATATAGTAAAACTGGGTTGTGTGAGTGAGTGTTTGTGTTTTATGTCCCACCAACAGCTAAGGTCATACGGAGACGGGACCTCGGCTTAAAGACTCATCCGAAGGTCTGGAGAAGCCAGGGATCGATCCTGCGATCCCTGATTTACAAGGCGAGTAGCGTAACCACTACACCACGGAGGCTTCTAAAACTGGGGTTTACAGGGGTAAACCTTATTTTTTCTTATTTCTGCTCTAAAATATAGATTGTGGGTACTCGTTAGAACCGCCTCGATGAGGCGGTTCTAACGAGTACCCACGATCTATATTTACAACAGAAATAAGAAAAATGACACAATCATTCATCGTAAAATTTTCATTTTTTTTTTCGGCGATAAAGGTTACAATGTATTTGTATAGGCGTGGTTTCGTTATGCTATTCACAAAGTTTCCAGACCCTAGCTGCAATTTTTTAAAAATATTTTGCTGAAAAAAAAACATTCACATTTTTTCGAAGAGCAATTTCTCAGAAAAGGGACATAAGTAGAAGTAAAACAAAGATCACGAATTGATACAATTAACTTACTCTACCCATAAAAGACACCAAAGGGAAAGAAATACAAACATTAAGCGACCAGACCATAATGGAAACCTAAACAAAGGAAGGCCATAAGGACAGTTACTTTCCCACAAAATGGCCATATGGTCATCCAAAACCAAAAGACACCAGTGATACACACAGTAAGTAACAAACAACAACATAAATAAATCGCCACAGAAGAGCCGCCTTGGAACGGTCGGTGGAAGATTTCCACTGGGGGGCTTAAATCGATTTTACGTGGCCACAATCCTCGCCCTTACTTCCGCAAGGAAATCCTGATGAGGAAAAAAAACAAAAACGAGTTGGCCTTTCTTCATGAGGAATCCATAAATGAAATTTCAAAACCTCAGCATACATGGTTCTAAAGTTATGCAATGCATCACAAGGCATGCAATGTAAAAATGCCCAAAGTTAAAAAGGCGCATTACTCATGAAGCAGTCTTCGGAATGTATTCAAATACTCATCAATACTAATCTATTCAATAGATTATGACGGTCTTCAAAGTTTTTTTTTTTGTTGTTGTTGTTTATGGGTTTTTGCTGACAAGTTTCGTTCATTTTTTTATTCAAAACGACATATCTCAGAAAAGGGGCATAATGCTAAAGGGGACAAAGGCGTATCAGCTACTTTTAATGAGTAATGCATATATGAAATTTCAAAACCCTAGCATGCACGCTTCAGAAGTGATGCCTTGAAACAAAACATTTACCCCTCTAAACCCGGGTTTTATACATAAAAGTGGGGTTCAAGGGTGTCAAAATTATGTAAGTGTGTTTTCGTGATGATGTCGTCTGCTGTATCTTCTTGCCATTATTTCAAACTTATTTTGCATACAGGCAAGCAATGTGGCTCCTGAACAGACACACCCTAGAGGAGTCTGATCTTGGTCCCATCACGAAAACACGCCTACATAATTTTTATCCCCTTCAACCCCCATTTTTATATAGCAAAGCTGGGGTTTACAGGGGTAAACAGTATTTTCCTTATATATGCTTAAAAACATAGATTGTGTGAACTCGATAGAACCGCCTCATCGAGGCGGTTCTATCTAGTCCAAACAATCTATGTTTTGAGCAGAAATAAGAAAAAAAATCACAATTTTTCCTCCTAAAATCTCCATTTTTTGGCTGAAAAATTGACAATGTATTTGTATAGGCGTGTTTTCGTAATGACTCTTCGGCATCAATGACTTTAAAAATTTGCAAGCGGACAACACAGCAGACGACAATTGTTGTTATATGCATCTTTAAGGTTAATATAAAAACTGAAAATCTGAAAGAACTTTACTTATTGCGATCGAGTACGAGGGTCGTTCAATACGTATCTGGCCTTAACTACTTAGAGTCACGCTTGACTTCTTCTTGTTCCGCATAGTCACTCCGTAGCAGTAAGCACTTCTTCCATCGATGTGCCAAGGCTAAACGTCCATTTTTGTAGATTTTAGGGTCTTAAGTGTCAATCCACCCTCGAACCGGTGGTGCCTTAAGCTTTTCATCTGACCGGAAGTGGTGCCATCGCAATTCGTTCTTCAAGTTCGGAAACAAAAAGCAATCACTTTCGCTTTATTGCGTCCACAGAAACTTGGCAAGTGTGGACTGTTGCATTGCCATCTTGCAACAGCACATGTTTTGTAAATTTTTTCATGCCTTTCCGGTACTATAGCTGGCATAATTAATAAAAAAATGATTTCAAAACTCACACTTAACCTAACACAAAGACAAATTTTAAAGGGGAAAATATATAATTGATAAATAAATAAACGGCATTACCTGGGGTCATCATGAAAACACGCCTATATAATTTTGACCCACTTGAACCCCACTTTTATATAGTAAAACTGGGGTTTACACCTTACTATTCTTATTTCTGCTCTAAAATATAGACTGTGGGTACTCGCTAGAACCGCCTCGATGAGGCGGTTCTAACGTGTACCAACAATCTATATTTTGAGTAGAAATAAGAAAAATATCACATTTTTTCATCTGAAATTATCGTTTTTAGGGGGTAAAATTCACAATGTATTTGTATAGGCATGTTTTCATAATGTGAAAAAGGTCAAATACCCTCACGACGTGGAAGCTGGCGCGCTATGCACTGAGTCGCGCGTTCCATCTTGTACGTGCTTGTATGTTTACATTATTTAGTTTAACAATGACATACATACAATTAAACGACCCCTGTCTTTTACAAATTCGAAATAAAATACTCTACCACCCCAAGTCTAAGTAGGCTACCAATATTTGGCTCAACTATATGCTACAAAGGAAAACGTGTATCAATAGACAGTCTGTACATGTACCCTTATAGGGGCTCTTAAACTGTCACGATTTTGGCCACGACTCACCACGATTTTTTAAATCGTGGTAAATCGTGAACAACGTCGTAGAGAAGTCGGCAGAGATCTTGAGGAATCGTGGTTGATCGTGATAGTTCTGGAGTGACCACGACTGTTTTGGACATGTTCAAAACATTCGTGACGAGTCGGCATCATTTTGCATATCGTAGAGCGGTCGTAGAGAAATCGTAGGTCAGTCGTGAGTCGTCGTCGTGGTAATCGTGGCCAATCGTGAATAATCGTGACTGAATTCTACCACGATTGTGCTACGACGATACAAGATCATCTACGATGCCTCTACGATTCCGTTGCGACTGCCGTACGATCTACTACGATATCATGACGACTGCTCACGACAATGCAAGATTCACCAGGAATGCACTACGATTGATGACGACGCTAGCACGATTTATCCCGACGCTACGTCGAACGCACTACTTTCTCCACGTAACTTTGTACATATAATTACCCAAGCAACTATGGTCAACTGTTACCTGTCCCTCCTGTTCCTCTGCACCTCCAGTTGTTCAGCCATTGCAATGTCATTTTCGATCATGTCTTGTTCGAGCTTAACTCAATTTTGAAGATACAGAAGCCTTTGACCTGGCTGCAAAAACATTTTCGTCAGATGCTCTCTACAGAAATGGTTGAAACTGAATGACACTGTACATTTGATGAACACTTTTATATACCCAGATCGTTATAAATCCTGACGAATCGGGAGAAGTCTTGGTTAATCGTGAGTAAATCGTATCGAATCCTCCATGATCGTACTGAGTCTTTGATCATCGTGCGTTGGTCGTAGAGCAGTCTTGCAGGGATCGTGAGAAATCGTGTTTGATCGTCCGATATCTTGAAGCAATCGTGGTGCAGTCGTAGAAGAATCCTAGAGGATCGTAAGACATCGTAGTCGATCGTAGAGGGTCGTTGTAGATCGGCTCCATTATCGTACAGCAATCGTGATTGTTCGTGGAAGTGTCGTAGCAATGTCGTGAGTATTCGTAAGGTAGTGAAATCGGAACCGTGTATGCCCCGATTTGCCACGATTTTCATGGTCCCAATTGGTCGTGGACAGTCGTGGACAATCGTGGTCAAAGTCGTGACAGTGTAAGAGCCCCTGCACTGGGTCGCGACTCATTTACCGACCTCTATGTGTTGAATAACAATATCACATCGACCTCTTCAGAAAACGGCGATGAATATACACATTCAGTCGAGTGTGAAATCATGGTAATGGAGGTCATCAGTCTCATGTCAAATTGCATTAGCTGCATAAGGCATTGGTGTATAGTATGGGAAAAGCGTGCACTTGGTAAGCAACTGATCTAGGCATTAGGAAAACATATCCTTGTGCAATAATGGCGTCCAACATGGTGTCAGAAATGACAAATTTTGGGTAAAAATTACAACATCTTTCTTATTTCTGCTTTCAACATAGATTGTGGCTGCTCGTTAGAACCGCCTCAATGAGGCGGTTCTAACGAGTATCCACAATCTATGGTTTTGAGTAAAAATAATGCCGATGATGTTTACCCCCCTAAACCCCAGTTTTCTCTATATGAAGTGGGGTTTAGGGGGGTGTTCATTTCACGGACTTGTTCACGTGATGGCCAGTAAAATTATTGAAATACCCTCGTTCGTATAATATTAAACAATCCGACATGGAATGTAAATCTTATCTGACACTGTTTATCTCTTACCTCCTAAAAATGAACCCATGAATCATGAGAAATAAAGGTCAAGTTCAGTTTCAGGTAAAATCGGAGTAACTGACTTTTTAAATACATTTTTACATATGAAAACAAGTTCCCGGTCGGTACCTATTGAAAAGCTAAGTACATTGGGTTCATAATTATATTTTTATCAGCACAGGCATGTGAAAATGTACAAACCAATTTTACACAGATAAATAATCATTAAATATATTCAGGTTCGATTTAGGTTGAAATGTGTAAATAATTATTATATGAGTTATGGCATTTTTTTCAACTTTAACAGATAAGGGTTTCTGTTTGAAATTTTAAAAATAATAGTGTATTCAGATTTAAATACTATATACAGGTACATGTACAAATAATAAAATATATGGCAAGATCGATTTTAGAAAACATACCCTAATGTTCTCGGGGGTATGGCTCTTATTATTAAGATTATTGTTATTATTATTATTATTATTATTATTATTATGTGCGAATTGCAGTTGTTTTCGGATGAGGACAGTCACTTAGCGAGGATATCTGTAGTATCGACACAATTTTAGTCATTATTATTTGTTTGACATATTCTCATTATTATTAATATAATCATTATTATTATTTTATTGTTGTTGTTGTTGTTGTTAGCAGTTGGTAAGTAGTTATAGAAACAGTAGTATTGTTTATTTATTTAATTTACATAGGGCGCAAGTGTTCCTATGAAACGCCTTGGTGAGGCGATTCGAACTTGACCCAACAAGTTATATGTTTGAACAAGAATATATAAATCACTGTTTACTGTAAATTGTAAACCATCACGAAAACACGCCTATATAATATTGACCCCCTTGGATCCCGCTTTTATATAGTAAATTTGGGGTTTACAGGGGCTAACCTTATTTTCTTTTTTCTGCTCGAAAATATAGAGTGTGGGTACACGTTAGAACCGCCTCACTGAGGCGGTTCTAAGGAGTACCCACAATCTACATTTTGAACAGAAATAAAAAATAGCACAATTTTCATCTTTAAATTTCAATTTTTTCGGCAATAAAGGTAACAATGTATTTGTATAGGCGTGTTTTCGTAATGGCACGTGTTCTCTACCTAACGCGAGGACTACTGGGGGTATTCATTACAAGACATTATTAATTGACTATCCAGTATTAACGCAAGGTCAACCAATATTAACTGAGGTCAAAAAATCAATAATCATGATTTTTTGTGTCAATTAATAAACTTGTCATTGATCAAGTAATTTTGCACTGACCCAGTTGCAGGTCCTTGGTCAGCTGCATTAGCCCTCGGCCTTCGGCCTCGGGCCAATGCAGCAGACCTCGGACCTGTAATTGGGCCAATACGAAATTACTTGATTAATAACATTATATTATTGATGCCATAGCAGGAAGCTAAACAGCGTGGTTCGGCCAAACAGTCTATCCCATTACGAAAACACGCCTATACAAATGCATTCAATTTGTAAATTTTAACACCCAAAAAACAAAGATTTTAAGATGAAAAATTGCGAAATGTTTCTTATCTCTGTTCAAAATATACATGTAGATTGTGGGTACTCGTTAGAACCGCCTCGATCGCCTCATCGAGGCGGTTCTAACGAGTAGCCACAATCTATATTTCAGAGCATCAATAAGAAAAATAAGATTTACCCATACAAACCCCAGTTATACTATATAAAAGTGGGGTTCAAGGGGGTCAAAATTATGTAGGCGCGTTTTCGTGATGAAACAGTCTATCCGTGTATTAAAATTACGAAACCACGCCTATACAAATACATTGTTTCGTTCATCGCCGAAAAAAAAGAAAATTTTAAGATGAAAAAATGTGATATTTTTCTTATTTCTGCTCAAAATATTTAGAGCAGAAATAAGAAAAATAAGGTTTACCCCTGAAAACCCCAGTTTTACTATATAAAAGTGGGGTTCAAGGGGGTCAAAATTATATTGGCGTGTATTCGTGATGATAACAAGCGCATTCATAACGAAATCACGTCTGTATATTTTGACCCCCTTGAACTCCACTTTTATAAATTAAAACCGGGGTTTACAGGGGTAAACTGTTTTGTTTCTTATTCCTGCTCTAAAATATAGATTGTGTGTACTAGTTGGAACCGCCTCATCTAGGCGGTTCTGACGTGTGCCTACAATCTATATTTTGAGCAGAAATAAGAAACATATCACACTTTTTGATCTGAAAATTGTCGATTTTTCGGCGATAAAATCTACAATGTTTTTGTATAGACGTGCTTGCGTAATGAAACAAGGAATCTGCACTTATTGCAAAACATTTTATAACCTTTTATGCTTTCAGATTTTTTTCCATTCCGCAAATGAGACTTTTTGCACAGACAGCATTTTTTCCTTATTTTGAATATGATCTGCATAAACCGCCAACGCATTTATTATGTTTGCCGGAGCAGTTTCGTACAATAAAGTTGATGCATAATATTGAAAGCTTATTTTTGGATATTTTGATGTTTGGAATTGCAAATACCTAATGCACACGTGATCAGAAGAATAATCATAGAAGGTAACAGACACTGGATTCCTTAGTTTATAGGATGATTAATGTTTTCCTATTTTATTCTCTATCTAAGGCCCGACCTGCTAGAATGCAGTAGAGTTATTGACCGTGATTGTGTTGTCTTCCAGACATGCAATCGGACCTATCAGATTTATGTTTCACCGAAACATTTTAAATCGATGAGTGATTTTACGAAATTGAGTGCTAGAAGCATTGCATGCAAACACTGTTTATTTTGATTCTAGGTCACCATAAAATCTGGTTTCCGAAAAGATTTGCGTCAAATATTAAATTTTGAAACAAAATCGAAATGACATCTACAAAATGCTTTCCAGAATGTACGGGTATGATACCGATAGCCATGATTTAAAAAAAAAGGAAGGAAGGCAATGATAAGAAATCGATGCAATTACCCAACGCCTTCTGTCCAAAACACCAATGGGATAGAAGATCACATTTAAAACATTAAATGAGTTTTGAGAGTAGACATTAGTAACATGACAAAACACTCTGGCGAACCGAATTGGTTGTATTATACAAACACCGTATGATGCTGCTCGAGGAACATACCTAGCCAAGAATTGAAAATTAACAAATAATGCATAATGAAAAGTCATCGCATCTTACATAATATAATTGGATGCAATGATTAGGAATCGAGACAATTAACCCACAGCTCCAATCAGAGACACCAAAGGGAAAATAACATAAACACGAAATAACAAGACGCTAATGGAAACACCAACAGCAGAAGCCAAAAGGACAGTTACTTTCTCACAGGATGGCCAATTGGCTATCCAAAAAAGCTAGGCGACACACTCAAAGACAAACCATATCAAATATAAACCGCGACAGAATAACCGCCTTGGAACGGTCAGTGAAACGAATTTCACTGGAGGGGGGCTTAAATCCCGTATACGCGGCCGCAATCGTCGCCCTTACTTCCATCGCGATTTAGACAAATTATTTGTTCAGTCCGCATGAAGGCCTCCTAAAACATAAATCTTTTTAGAAAGAAACTCATCTTTAATAATCGAACGCGAATAGTGTAGTTTGTCGCGAAATTTGGTAATGATGTCCAAATGGAAATGATTTTCTCGTTAAGTTGGATAAACTGTATTTAAAAAAAAAACAACAAAAAACTCGACGTTATCTTGTCTTAGATATTGAAAAATAAAGACACTATATTAACTCGTGGGCCATTTGTAGTTGATGCGGTGTATCTGATGGGCGTACATTTGTTTAACCTTGATTCCGTATAGTATCAATCTATACATGACCGATTGATACTATGTATTTTAGTTTAACTCACTTTTGAGCTAGAATTCCTCCATGCGGATCAATTTGTTGTTGTTATTATGTTTGATACTGCACTGGATCTGAGGGCGAGGGTTGAACTTTCATAAACTCCGGAGTTAAAACTCGCAGTACTTTTACTACTGACCGTCCCACAATATAAGTGAAGGCAGTTAGGCAAAAAGCGACCAAGGCGGTCCTTCTTCTGTATTGTTTTATTCGATAATTGGCTATGTGCCGATGGTTCATGTTTCGTCTGTTTTGTGTGTGCCACTATTTCACTTACTTTCTTTAGGTGATTTGCGATGGCTGCGTTCTTTGATGGCGGCCTTTCTTAGGTGACTTTTTCTTACGGGTTTGCTAATGGAAATTCGTCGTCTGTTAACAAAATTGGATTTACAGAAACATTTAAGATGATATAGGCTCATAATGCGCAAATACCTTCAAAATCAGGAGTATCCTTTGGAAGCAAGGACCACACCGTAGAACTGAAAAGTGTAGAGAATACAAGTTTTCTGGACCAGACTAGCTAGTTTCACCAACTGAATCATGAACTAACTAGAAAACTGGGTAATTTACCACGAAACCTGCCATATGCATCCTTATTTGTTTGTTTAATCGACTTTAACTTTTGCTACTGGTAGAAACTTGAAATAGCAATATTCGTATCGGTGTCATAAACTTCATAAATTTTATAGATTTCATTTCGATTCAGTTTCAAGTTTCAGTGCGAATCGGATACCACTTCTGCACGAAGGTCTATCTGAACTTTGACCTTATTGAGACTTAATACATAAACGAAGAGAAGAAAAGTATATATGCATGCAAGGATTTCAGAACTCAATTTTGTTAAATCAGTTTCCATACATTTAAAAAAAAAACGTAAAACATACATGTTACACGACAGACGGGGTGTATGGTAGTCTACCAAATTACGACTGACGATTTCGCTTCACTCTTAAATTGCAATCCGGCAGGTGGGCCTCAGACCCTATGAAGATATTTAAGTGATAGATTGGTGCCTGATGCTCTGTCTCTAGTAGGGACCAACGTAGTATATTTGTTGGTTTACGTTTGCTTCAGCATTACATTTTTTCATTCTGTCGAATGTTTAATCTATTTGACTTTTATATTCTCGGAAATAACGGAGTGTAGACATGCCCCAAGTCCCTACATTTTTATTTTTATTCTATTTTTTTTACATTCTTTTATATCAAATGAATGTCCCTTTAAACAAAAAAAATATGTAAAAGTCTCTTCAGTCTTCATCTCTGAATGTGCAATGGACACTTAATTAACAGACTGTTCCAAGGCGGTTCTTCTGTGGCGGTTTATTTATGTTGTTGTTTGTTACTTACTGTGGGTATCACTTGTGTCGTTTTAATTTGGATGGCCATTTGGCCATTTTGTGGGAAAGTACATTACGCAAACACGCCTATACAAATACATTGCCACCTTTATCGCCAAAAAATGAAAATTTTATGATGAAAAATTGTAATATTTTTCTTAGAAAAATAAGGTATACCCCCCCCCCGGAAACCCCAGTTTTACTGTATAAAAGTGGGGTTCAAGGGGGTTTAAATTATATAGGCGTGTTTTCGTGATGAACTGTCCTTATGGCCTTCCTTTGTTTAGGTTTCCATTATGGTCTGGTCGCTTCATGTTTGTGTTTCTTTCCAATTGGTGTCTTTGATGGGTGGAGTAAGTTAATTGTATCGATTCCTGATCTTTGATTTACTTCTACTTTGGACAAGTCTAAACGGAGTGCATTTGTTGGTTTACCTTTGCTTCAGCATTACATTTTTGTTTCCTTCTGTTGTGGCCTCATCTTTATTTTATCTCTTTAATTTTTATATTCTCTGAGATATTGCACTGATTGATAAAAATCTTTTCATCGTGTTATGTTGTGGGGAATATGGGATCTGATTTTATTATATGATGTCATGTGAAATGAAATACTGTATTAAATAGTTGATAAAATATGCAAATTAGTTTGATACGACCCATAACGGTACACGTACAACGTCCTTAACGATGTCGCCTGTACTAATAGCGGAATATTGACATTTTTTGTTAAAATTAATCGTGAATAAATGCGTTTAAATGCCAATTGTTAAATAGAATCTTGCATTCGTGTTCATGTTTTATTGAATTTATTTAAAAACTCTTTTAGGAATAGGGATAGAATGCTAGTTTTCGAGCATTTTATGCCTTGACATCAACTTGTTTAATAAATTCAACAATACATGAATTCTCCTGTAAGGTCCTCTATGTATCTGTTCCTGACAGTTTCCCTTTTCAATTACAATATCAAGTGAGCGGCCGCATATCAACTGATATCAATATGATATTTCCTCGAATCTCGACTCGGTTGTCTTAACAATCGGTAATAATACCTAAAGTATATAATAAAGTCATTTTCGGGCTTTTAAAATGCCCAAGCCGACCGGAACTTACTTTCTTTAGGTGATTTGAGATGGCTGCGTTCTTTGATGGTGGCCTTTCTTAGGTGACTTTTTCTTACGGGTTTGATAATGGAAAGTCCACGTCTGTTAACAAAATTGGATTTACAGAAACATTTAAGATGATATAGGCTCATAATGCGAAATACCTTCTATATCAGGAGTATCCTTTGGAAGCAAGGACCACACCGTAGAACTGAAAAGTGTAGAGAATACAAGTTTTCTGGACCAGACTAGCTAGTTTCACCAACTGAATCATGAACTAATTAGAAAACTGGGTTATTTGCCACGAAACCTGACATATGTATCCTTATTTGTATGTTTAATCGACTTTAACTTTTGCTACTGGTAGAAACTTGAAATAGCAATATTCGTATATGTGTCATAAACTTCATAAATTTTATAGATGTCATTTCGATTCAGTTTCAAGTTTCAGTGCGAATCGGATACCACTTCTGCACGAAGGTCTATTTGAACTTTGACCTTATTGAGACTTAATACATAAACGAAGAGAAGAAAAGTATATATCCTTAGGACTGCCGGGCATTTTTGAAACCATGACTAAAATGGGGGTAGGGGAGAACATTTCGCCCTAGAACCCGATCTTTTGGTTCATTTAGTCTTGTCTGGCCCGTTTTCAATAGAAGACAAAATGTACTGTTCGGTATGTGAAAACAAACTTTCTGATGACGTCATAGGTCATGGCGCAGGGGTCACGCTATGCTAAAACATGCTCACGGACTTCTTTTTTTTTTTTTTTTTTTTTTTTTTTTGCGTTTTTCTCAACCTAATTTTCCTCTCGTTTTCTATCATTTTACCTTATGTACGTTTCACTCTTTTGTACCTATTCTCGACATGTCTTTGTTTTGGCCGCACTTGTTTCGTACAGACAGCACGCCGTCTCAAAGAACATGGGGCAGAATGGCAATTTCAGAGGCTAATTTTTTCGACTTTTTGCCAGGTTTGGAAGCCTCTGGTCCTGTTCCAGTATCTCTTAGAGGATTGATATGCATGTTGCAAACAGTTGTTGGAATACCCTATTCAAAAACACCCTTATCAAAAGTATGGTTGAATATGGGAAAGAATGAGGGTCGTTCAAAAAGTTTTTGGCAGCAATTACGCAAAAATACGCTATGGTAGTGGAAAGGATATGGTGAAGTTATTTAGAACAGCGGAACTAGCCGTTTTAAACTTGAAATCTTTATTTTTCGACATATTTTGTTGAAATATGAGGAAATCGGGGCAATTTACAGGGATTTTCACTTTTTCACCATATCCTTAGGACTGCCGGGCATTTTTGAAACCATGACTAAAATGGGGGTAGGGGAGAACATTTCGCCCTAGAACCCGATCTTTTGGTTCATTTAGTCTTGTCTGGCCCGTTTTCAATAGAAGACAAAATGTACTGTTCGGTATGTGAAAACAAACTTTCTGATGACGTCATAGGTCATGGCGCAGGGGTCACGCTATGCTAAAACATGCTCACGGACTTCTTTTTTTTTTTTTTTTTTTTTTTTTTTTTTGCGTTTTTCTCAACCTAATTTTCCTCTCGTTTTCTATCATTTTACCTTATGTACGTTTCACTCTTTTGTACCTATTCTCGACATGTCTTTGTTTTGGCCGCACTTGTTTCGTACAGACAGCACGCCGTCTCAAAGAACATGGGGCAGAATGGCAATTTCAGAGGCTAATTTTTTCGACTTTTTGCCAGGTTTGGAAGCCTCTGGTCCTGTTCCAGTATCTCTTAGAGGATTGATATGCATGTTGCAAACAGTTGTTGGAATACCCTATTCAAAAACACCCTTATCAAAAGTATGGTTGAATATGGGAAAGAATGAGGGTCGTTCAAAAAGTTTTTGGCAGCAATTACGCAAAAATACGCTATGGTAGTGGAAAGGATATGGTGAAGTTATTTAGAACAGCGGAACTAGCCGTTTTAAACTTGAAATCTTTATTTTTCGACATATTTTGTTGAAATATGAGGAAATCGGGGCAATTTACAGGGATTTTCACTTTTTCACCATATCCTTAGGACTGCCGGGCATTTTTGAAACCATGACTAAAATGGGGGTAGGGGAGAACATTTCGCCCTAGAACCCGATCTTTTGGTTCATTTAGTCTTGTCTGGCCCGTTTTCAATAGAAGACAAAATGTACTGTTCGGTATGTGAAAACAAACTTTCTGATGACGTCATAGGTCATGGCGCAGGGGTCACGCTATGCTAAAACATGCTCACGGACTTCTTTTTTTTTTTTTTTTTTTTTTTTTTTTTGCGTTTTTCTCAACCTAATTTTCCTCTCGTTTTCTATCATTTTACCTTATGTACGTTTCACTCTTTTGTACCTATTCTCGACATGTCTTTGTTTTGGCCGCACTTGTTTCGTACAGACAGCACGCCGTCTCAAAGAACATGGGGCAGAATGGCAATTTCAGAGGCTAATTTTTTCGACTTTTTGCCAGGTTTGGAAGCCTCTGGTCCTGTTCCAGTATCTCTTAGAGGATTGATATGCATGTTGCAAACAGTTGTTGGAATACCCTATTCAAAAACACCCTTATCAAAAGTATGGTTGAATATGGGAAAGAATGAGGGTCGTTCAAAAAGTTTTTGGCAGCAATTACGCAAAAATACGCTATGGTAGTGGAAAGGATATGGTGAAGTTATTTAGAACAGCGGAACTAGCCGTTTTAAACTTGAAATCTTTATTTTTCGACATATTTTGTTGAAATATGAGGAAATCGGGGCAATTTACAGGGATTTTCACTTTTTCACCATATCCTTAGGACTGCCGGGCATTTTTGAAACCATGACTAAAATGGGGGTAGGGGAGAACATTTCGCCCTAGAACCCGATCTTTTGGTTCATTTAGTCTTGTCTGGCCCGTTTTCAATAGAAGACAAAATGTACTGTTCGGTATGTGAAAACAAACTTTCTGATGACGTCATAGGTCATGGCGCAGGGGTCACGCTATGCTAAAACATGCTCACGGACTTCTTTTTTTTTTTTTTTTTTTTTTTTTTTTTGCGTTTTTCTCAACCTAATTTTCCTCTCGTTTTCTATCATTTTACCTTATGTACGTTTCACTCTTTTGTACCTATTCTCGACATGTCTTTGTTTTGGCCGCACTTGTTTCGTACAGACAGCACGCCGTCTCAAAGAACATGGGGCAGAATGGCAATTTCAGAGGCTAATTTTTTCGACTTTTTGCCAGGTTTGGAAGCCTCTGGTCCTGTTCCAGTATCTCTTAGAGGATTGATATGCATGTTGCAAACAGTTGTTGGAATACCCTATTCAAAAACACCCTTATCAAAAGTATGGTTGAATATGGGAAAGAATGAGGGTCGTTCAAAAAGTTTTTGGCAGCAATTACGCAAAAATACGCTATGGTAGTGGAAAGGATATGCATGCAAGGATTTCAGAACTCAATTTTGTTAAATCAGTTTCCATACATTTAAAAAAAAAACGTAAAACATACATGTTACACGACAGACGGGGTGTATGGTAGTCTACCAAATTACGACTGACGATTTCGCTTCACTCTTAAATTGCAATCCGGCAAGTGGGGCCTCAGAACCTATGAAGATATTTAAGTGATAGATTGGTGTCTGATGCTCTGTCTCTAGTAGGACCAACGGAGTCTATTTGTTGGTTTACGTTTGCTTCAGCATTACATTTTTTCATTCTGTCGAATGTTTAATCTATTTGACTTTTATGTTCTCGGAAATAACGGAGTGTAACCTTGCCCCAAGTCCCTACATTTACATTTTTTTTACATTCTTTTATATCAAATGAATGTCCCTTTAAGCAAAAAAAAAATATGTAAAAGTCTCTTTAGTCTTCATCTCTGAATGTGCAATGGACACTTAATTTACAGACTGTTCCAAGACGGTTCTTCTGTGGCGATTTATTTATGTTGTTGTTTGTTACTTACTGTGTGTATCACTTGTGTCGTTTTATTTTAGCTGGCCATTTGGCCATTTTGTGGGAAAGTACATTACGCAAACACGCCTATACAAATACATTGCCACCTTTATCGCCATAAAATTTTATGATGAAAAATTGTAATATTTTTCTTAGACAAATAAGGTATACCCCCGGAAACCCGAGTTTTACTGTATAAAAGTGGGGTTCAAAATTATATAGGCGTGTTTTCGTGATGAACTGTCCTTATGGCCTTCCTTTGTTTAGGTTTCCATTATGGTCTGGTCGCTTCATGTTTGTGTTTCTTTCCAATTGGTGTCTTTGATGGGTGGAGTAAGTTAATTGTATCGATTCCTGATCTTTGTTTTACTTCTACTTTGGACAAGTCTAAACGGAGTGCATTTGTTGGTTTACCTTTGCTTCAGCACAACATTTTTGTTTCCTTCTGTCGAGGCCTCATCTTTATTTAATCTCTATAATTTTTATATTCTCTGAGATATTGCACTGATTAATAAAAATCATCTCATCGTGTTATGTTGTGGGGAATATGGGATCTGATTTTATCATATGACGTCATGTGCAATGAAATACTGTATTAAATAGTTGTTAAAATATGCAAATTAGTTTGATACGACCCATAACGGTACACGTACAACGTCCTTAACGATGTCGCCTGTACTAATAGCGGAATATTGACATTTTTGTTTAAATTTATCGTGAATAAATGCGTTTAAATGCCAATTGTTAAATAGAATCTTGCATTCGTGTTCATGTATTATTGAATTTATTAAACTCTTTTAAGAAAATGGATAAAATGCTAGTTTTCGAGCATTTTATGCCTTGACATCAACTTGTTTAATAAATTCAACAATACATGAAATCTCCTGTAAGGTCCTCTATGTATCTGTTCCTGACAGTTTCTCTTTTCAATTACAATATCAAGTGAGCAGGCGCATATCAACTGATATCAATATGATATTTCCTCGAATCTCATCTCGGATGTCTTAACAATCGGTAATAATACCTAAAGTATATAATAAAGTCATTTTCGGGCTTTTAAAATGCCCAAGCCGACCGGAATCGCTTAAGGAGTAAGGCTGTGCAAGTGCAGGATTGATTGATTTTGGTTTAACCACACGTCAATCCTTGTGTGTCATTTTGTGTCCTCTGAGAAAAGAGAAAGAATAGATAGTAGAAGAGAAGCAAGTGAGGTACAGAGGAGAAATAAGAAAATGAATGGAAGTGTAGAAACATGAGAAATAACATCCACCCACAACCCTTACCTGCTGCAAGGACAGTATGCCTTGCCCAACTCAGTTGGACGCCCCAGTCATGCAAGATACATGTCACCTTTGCCTCACCGAACCACTCCGGTCTGACTGGTAATACTAAGCATTAGATTCTGCACATTTAGTCTCACTGTCCTTTTGGCTTTCGGTTTTTGACGTTTCCATTAGGTTCTAGTTATTTTGTGTTTGTGTTTCTTTCCCTTTGGCGTCTCTTATGGGAGGTGTCGGTAAATTGTATCCTGATCAGTGCCTTCACTTCTATTTTACAAAGAAGATCTATCATGAGTGTTCATGTATTATTGTATTTATTGAACGAGTTGAGGAAAATGGATAAAATGCGAGGCTCTGACGCGCATTTTATACTTTTTTTCCTAGCGAATTTAACAATACGATCATATTGATCCAAAAATGTCTCCTTGGTAAATTTAAGCATTAGAGTATGTGTACTCAATCTTCTAAGTTACATCAAGGATCTTACATGAGTTTTTGTGCATTATTGTAAAACGAGTTGAGGAAAAGGTATAAAATGCGAGACCCTGCCGAGCATTTTATGCCTTTTCCTCAACTCGTTTCATACAGCTCATAATACAGGAGCACAAATGCAAGATTCTATTATCATATTACATTTAAAACTCATTTTATTCACGATGTTTTAACATTAGTAAACACGTCTCAAGTACGTCGTACGTGAACGTTACGGGCGTATCTAACTGACTCGCAAATTTAATACACTAGCGGATTACCAAATTCAATATATGGCGTTATACAATTCTCAGAAGCGACGTCATATGATAAAGTGGTTTTCGGGAGCCGATTGGAACCGCTTAAGGAGCCAGCTTGTTTTAGTGTAGACTGCATTATTAGGACTAATCTGACAGGAAAATGTAAAATAAATCATAAAACGTGTCTCCTTGGAAAAACGAAGCACTAAATTAGGTACACTCAATCTTATAAGTTACATAGTGGATCTTACATGATTGTTAATGTAGTATTTGATTAATAAAAGGGATAAAATGCGAGCCTTTGTCGCGCATTTTATACCTATTCCACAGCGAATCTAATAATACATTGATTGATTAAAACATGTCTCTTTTTATAAACCTAGGCATTAGATTATGTGCAGTCAATCTTCTCAGTGACAACGAGGTTGTTACATGAGTGTTCATGTATTGTTGTATTTGTTAAACGAGTTGAGAAAAGGGATAAAATGGGAGGCTCTGTCGAGCATTTTATTCCTTTTCTTCAGCCAGATTAATAAAAGATTTATGGAGAGGATCTTACCTGAGTGTTCATGTACTATTGAATATATTAAACGAATCCAGGATAACGGTTGAAATGCGAGGCTTTGCTGCTAATTCATTGTGTACTAATCCATAAGATGAGCACGAATGCAAGATTTGATTTATCATGTGACATTTTAAACGCACCTTATTCCCAATTGTAAATAAAATACCAATATTCCGCAATCTTTATTAATTGACTATCCTGTATTGTTCGGAGGTCATCCGAATTTACACTGAGGTCAAAAATTAATAATCATGTTTTTAATGGTGTCAATTAACAAAATTGTCATTAATCAAGTAATTTCGTACTGACCCAGTTACAGGTCCTCGGTCAGCTATATTGGCCTCGGGCCAATACAGCAGACCTCGGAGCTGCAACTAGACCAATATGAAAAAAAAAATATATTACATGTAAAAACTTTATAATATTTAAAGAGCTACATTACGAGAACACACCTTTATAATTTTGACCCCCTCATACCCCACTTTTATATAGTAAAACTGGGGTTTAAGGGGGTATACATTATCTTTCTTATTTCTGCTCAAAAACATAGATTGTGGGTGCTGGATAGATTCGCCTCGTCGAGGCGATTCTATCGAGTTCCCGCAATCTATGTTTTGAGCAGAAATAAGAAAAATATCACAATTTTTCATCTTAAAATTTCTAATTTTTGGCCAAAAAATTGGCAATGTATTTGTATAGGCGTGTTTTCGTAATGTAGGTTGTTTATATTAAAAAAGGTCGTTGGTTTTCGAATTAACTGAAGATGATGCAGCAATGGTTTTCAACGCATACAAGTGGTTCTTTCTTGGTATCTGGGTGGAAAACACAAAATACACCAGGTAAGAAAAAAAGACGAAAACAATAAAAATACTACTACTACTACTAATAATAATAATAATAATATAAATGTGTCAATGAGACTGATGTCCCAGACTGGTAGTTGTGGTGACAAGGATGAAGAACTTTAACCCAGATTGTGAATGCAATCTCGGAAACGGACGCAAGCGAGGATACAGGCGCGGATGGGGATGTTAGGGGTAACCCAATATGCTATTTCTATAACAATATGCTAATTGTAGCCGGAAGTTTTCAATCAGTTGAGGAGATGTACTGCAGTAATGGCAAAATTTGAAAATAAGGTTTTGGTAAGCTGTAAGTATATAGTGAACCTAGTTTGACATTTGTTCGTTTATTAATTGAGGGGATAGGGTACAGAGAAGCAAATTTTGACAATTTTACCACTTTTGAGACCTTCAAATTTAAATGAAGGTCACTTAAATGAAAATAAGTCAAAAGATAAATAGAAGTTTTGATGAAATATCCTCTTTGAATGTAAATAAATTCAAAATCTGCTGTGATATGAAATCTGTTACACTGACAAACGGAGATGAACCAATAAACAGTGTGTTTCTTACACTTAAATAAATACGTTTTAAACAAAATGTATTTATAAATAAATAGGCATATTAAACGAGAACAAATTACAACTTACTATCCTTATTTACTAGTCTCTGAAGAAGCCTGTTTCTCTCTTTTAAATCAAATTTACTGCCACAAATAAACTTCTTGCCCAGTAATTCCATGTTGCACTTATACTCGTAAACAACTGAATGGTCTACTGTTATTGCTACTGCTGGTCCCTGATCAGAGTCAACGCTTTATATAGGCCTTATGATAAGACACGGTCATTCTAGTTTATATCAAAAACTTTAGCAGAACTAGATGGTCCGATATCTACTAGTTAAATCTATATTATGACTACTGTTCACAAAAAGTAGGTAATATTTTACTTTCAGGCTGACTATTGGGAAATAAATAAAACGTTACCTGGCAAAGATGCATTTAAATCAAAGAACTATCATATACTGAACCACACATTAATTCCAATGATCACGTCATTATGTAGCGACACGGCGACCAATCGTCTAAGCGTCAACGTCATTTTTCACAAGCCCTCAATAACGTGTTGGACCGCTCAGATTGTCACAGCAGGCAAAGAATCGTCGTCGCATACTTCCAATTAGTCTACGAATCGTGAACTGAGGGAGCCTTTGCCACTCTTCTTGAAGTGCTGCACCAAGCTCACCCAGGGTCCTTGGAGGCGGATCGCGGCTTCGGACTCGTTTCCCGAGGATGTCCCATACGTTTTCGATGGGAGATACGTCTGGACTCATCGCAGACCATGGTATTGTCCGAATATTTGGCCGTTGAAGGTACTCAGTGACGACGCGTGTCCGATGAGCCCTAGCATTATCGTCCTGAAAGATGAATCCATGACCGTGGCGTCGAGCAAACGGTATCGCATGAGGAGCCAACACGTTATCACGAAAGTACAGTCCTGAAACTCTGCCTTTGCACACATGCAAAGTAGAAGTAAAACAAAGATCAGGAATCGATACAATTAACTTACTCCACCCATCAAAGACACCAAAGGGAAAGAAACACAAACATTAAGCGACCAGACCATAATGGAAACCTAACCAAAGGAAGGCCATAAGGACAGTTACTTTCCCACAAAATTGCCATATGGCCATCCAAAATAAAAAGACACAAGTGATACACACAGTAAGTACCTGTTTTTCCAGTCAGGTGACCCCACCCCATACCATAACAGACCCTGTTCCATATCAGCAATAAGCAACTCTAGCCAGGTCTGTATAACGTTTACCAGTATGACTCTTCTATGACCACCACGAAAGTCCAAGTTAAACCGGATTCGTCACTGAACATAACGTGAAACCAGTGATTAATGTTCACTGTACACCACGCAAAAACGTGCTCTATGGTGCCTAGCTTTCAACGGCAGTACAACTTGTGGACGCCGCGCCATGAGGTCACTCTAGTGAATGCGATTTCGGATCGTTTGTCTGGTGACATTAACCTATCTTCCTCGGCGCAGGTATTGCTGAAGATCTGTTGACGTTTGTCTCCGGTTGCATAGCGTTTGCTTGACAACAAGGCGGTCATCGCGTCAGTTAGTACTCTTCTGGCGTCCACTTCTCTGCAAATCCGCTACTGCTCATGTCCTACTATAGCGTGCCCATAGTCGACTGACAACTGACTGTGACGTATTCATAATATTGGCCGTCTGCAACTGCGTACTTCCGGTCTGGAGCATGCCAACGGTTCTTCAAAGTCGAGCCACCGTTAGCCGAATCAGGGTTCTAATAGCAAATCTGTTTATATAATCGATTCATACAACACTAATACAGTCGATACAGAAAGTTTTATCGAAATCAATAAACCGGTTGGTCAATAATGTTAAAATTCACGTGCTACGCCATGTTCAATTTATGCCCCCGTGCCAAGCCACTCGAGCATGAAAATCACACTGCTCAACGATAGAATATACACACATGTTAGTCAGTTGACATGTTATACCCGATTTCTGATTATTCCTAATGTTTAGGCTAATGGGCTCGAAGGAACCCGAATATCCCCTACTTTTTTAACAGTATATATATATAAATTTCAAGAGGCTTCGGTGACGCAACACTTACATAATTTAGCTATAATATCAAGTTGAAGAAGAGTTTTTTTTCAAGATTCTTGCACTTAAATATATAATTTAGATACGCTCATGTTCTAGTTTTCGTTTTTGCTCCAGTGTTCCTGTGGCGTTGTGTTCAGCACCGGATCGCGCAGTGCGTTGTCCTGTTGAGTCCTCATCCTTGTGTCAACGTTGCTTTAATTGTGATTTCTTTGTTACCAAGTTGATTCACTGCTGAGTTAGAAAACCTTCCCGCGGACCAAACAAATACTTGTTAAAAACACAAAGAAAGTGAGGGTGAGGATGGGATCCCTTGAACTTAAGTTAAATCCAATAGTAATGTATACTGACCGTTCCAAGTATGTGCTTTTGCTGTGGTTCCTTCATGTTGGGTATTGGTGGTTCTGATTCTTTCCCTAATCATATATCTTGTTACGTTGATGAACCTGATTCCTTCCCTTTTTGGTAATTCAGTACACTGCATGCATGGTAATTAACCCACTCATCGTGGATAACTTTGCATCCCTCATTAATTGCACGCCGGTGGGCCAGTGCTCAGATTCTATGACGGCTCCAGCGTAAAGGTTTACTGAGAATTAAAGAGGATTTAATTTTATGTAATGTTGGTTGGTGCCTGATTCCCTGTCTCTGGTTGGGCCCATCGGAGTCTAGCTATTGGTTTTCGTTTGCTCCAGCATTTCAGTGGTTTCTTGATGTCGAGTCTTCAACGTTGTTTCATCTCTGTGGTTGTTTGATTTTTGTGTTCTGGGAGATGTTGCACTGATGAGTTATGAGGCATTCATGCGGACTGTACAAATTATTTGTCTAAATCGCGACGGAAGTAAGGGCGAGGATTGCGGCCGCATAAAATCGATTTAAGCCCCCCTCCCCAGTGGAATTCGTTTCACTGACCGTTCCAAGGCGATTCTTCTGTGGCGGTTAATTTTTATTATGGTTTTTCTTTGAGTGTGTGTGTTATCTTTTTGGGTTGGATAGCCAGTCGGCCTTTCTGCGGGAAAGTAACTGTCCTTTTGGCTTTCCGCTGTTGATGTTTCCATTAGGGTCTTGTTATTTCATGTTTATGTATCGTTCCCTTTGATGTCTCTGATGGGAGCTGTGGGTTAATTGTATTGACTCCTGCGCATTACCTTCACTTCTATTTTAGTTACGTCTGTGCTTCAAGTTTAGTAGAAGTAAAATCAGTGATCAGGAATCGATACAATTAACCAACAGTTCCCATCAGAGACACCAAAGGGAAATAAACACAAACATGTAATAACTAGACCTTAATGGAAACACCAATAGCTGAAAGCACTAAAGGACTGTCACTATCCCACAAAATGATGTTTATCATGTTGGTGATTCTGATTCTTTCTCCCATTATGTATATTGCTTCGTTTTAGTTAGGTTTGGACATTCTGAGCCACCACCTATTAGGGAAAAGAGCTGCTTCCAAGGTTTACCTGTAGTCCGTTTTGTTTACTGTCGTTACTCTATTGTCGACTTCTTTCTCGAGTATTATTTTGTAAAGAATTGGGTATCTGATTTAATCAGATCCTGATCGTTTCCATTATAATAACACACCCGTGCGACATAGTGCATTTCCTCACATCTCCAAAATGGCCACTTTTCTGATTAAAAACCTTGATATTTTTCTTATAAATGCTCAAAACATAGGTTGTGGGTGCTCGTTAGAACCGCCTCATTGAGGCGGTTCTATCGAGTACCCACAACCTATGTCTTGGAGTAGAAATAAGAAAAATAATATATACCCCCGTAAACCCCAGTTTTCTCTATATAAAGTGGGGTTTAGAGGGGTCTTCATTTCACGGACTTGTTCACGTGATGTCTTTTAATTTTCTTACCCTTTCGCGTCTCTAATGGGAGGTGCGAGGTAATTGTATCGATTCCTATCATTGTCTTCTCTTTTATTTTACTAAAATTAATAAGTGACTAATTATTTTTATAATTAATTATTTTATGTAGAAAATTCTCTTTCGCGGTTTTAAGATATATTTAACCATAAACTTCTTTAAATTAATTTTATAACTTTTTACAAGGGAAGAAACTGCAATCAAAAGCCACAGTTGCCAGTCCAAAATCCGGTACTTATGACACCAATATGCATAAAGTTCAGGTGGCACATGTGGGTGCCAACGAATTATGTTTGCCATCTGGCAACGCTCCAGGGCCAGTTGCAATACCTGCCGAGATCTTCAAAGCAGTACGTACTCCAAATGCTAAGAAAAAGTTTTCACATTGTGTGGAGAAAAGAAGCCATTCCTAAAGAATTTATGCATGCGTCAATTATCCACCTATAAAAACGGAAAGGGAATCCTCAGAACAACGACAATAATCGTGACATCCTTTTATTGTTGATTATCTTAGACGGTCCTTGAAAGAGTCCTACTTAAATGACTGAACACCTTGGACAGTCAGGGCTTCTACCAGAAAGCGAATGTGGATTCAGAAATGACAGAGGAACAATTAACATAATCATTACAGCAATGCAGCATCAAGAGAAATACCAGGGACAACACAGGGACCTGTATGTGAAATTTGTTGTCCTTACCAAAGCATTCGGCATCGTCAGTCGAGAGGGTCGTTTGAAAATTATGGTGTAGTTTGGCTGTCCAACCAAGTTCATAGCAACGGTGGTATGCTTGCACAGGTCCAAAATGAATTTATCCATTCCCTTTGAAAAATAGAGTCAATGATGTGTACTATTCGTAACACCGTTCGGTATGGTGTCTTTTCCATGCTTACAGATGTTTTAAGTATGGTAACAATGGTATACCTATTAGGTTTCGCTTTGATGGGAATATTTTCAATCTTAGAAGGTTGCAAGCCAAATACAAGGTGCTGGCGGAGGAGCTAGATGAGTTACGATTTGCTGATGACATGGCAGAGGGTGCTATAACAGATGGTAAGCTGCAAAAAGGTGTATATCAAGTAGATGTATCTGTCTGCCGTGAAAGCTATGATCTCAAATTCAGCACCTGTCAAGCCTTACAAGGAGACTGCAATCACAGTGAGATGGCAAAGATTGCAAGTTGTACACAAGTGCACCTTTTTTGGATGCACACTGTCAAGAACTGTGCATAGTGATGATGAAGTCAATGACAGGATTGCAAATGTGCAGCTTTTGACCGACTACGCAGCAGTGTTTGGAATCAAAGTGGAATCAGGCTTGACACAACGCTGAAAGTCAACAGTGCTGTGGTGCTGCAAACACTATATTATGCATGTCAAACATAGACGGTTTTGCCAACGGCACGCCAAAAGACAGGAACCTACATGTAGATACATACGTCCCGAAAAGGGTAGGGATGCTGAGTGTACATATTCCTCTAAACTGGACATGCCATGTTACCAGGACGTCTGAGGAACGTCTGCCAAAAAATCGTTCATGGAGAATAAGAAAAAGGCAAAAGCCCTCATTGGTTAGTAAACGCGTTACACGGACACTCTCAAAGTCTCCCTCAAGGACTTTAATATACCAACAGTGTCGTGGGAACAAATTATACAGGACAGAGCATGGTGGCGAGGCCTCATAAGAAGAGGTGTCTGAATATGAGGCATAAAAGAATCAGCTAAGTGTGCACAATACAATGCCACAGCTAAGGCATCACCAACAAAGCTGTCTTATTCTAACCTCTGATGCTCAATCTGCAACAGACAGCTCATAGCTAGAATTGGTCTCATCGGCCATCTTGGAACACCCAAACATTAGATTTGTTTTTGAATGCGATTAAGACTGGTCATTGCCAGTTATGACAGACGAACCCCGGGTATGTTTGGCCATACTCTGAGCTTGTGGGAGCACATTACCTTGACCATCAAGAAAACACGCCTATATAATTTTGACCCCTTGAACCACACTTTTGTATAGTAAAACTGGGGTTTCCGGGGGTATACCTTATTTTTTTCTTATTTCTGCTCTAAAATATAGAGTGTGGGTACTCGTTAGAACCGTCTCGATGAGGCGGTTCTAACGACTGCCCACAATCTATATTTGGAGCAGAAATAAGAAAAATATCACATTTTTTTCAGCGATAAAGATGGCAATGTATTTGTAAAGGCGTGTTTGCTAAATGCAATACGACCAGGACCACCACAATCACTGATGTGATCCTTGCTATTTATGAAAAAAGGGAATTTAAGAATGTTTGTAAACATTGCTTTCCTTTATATTGTTTTATCATTTTACTTACATGTACAATGTTTGGGGACTCGCATTACGAAAACACGCCTATACGAATACATTGTAAATTTTACCGCCGAAAAAAAGAAAACTTTAAGATGAAAAATTTTGATATTTTTCTTATTTCTGTTCAAAATATTGATTGTGGGTACTCGTTAGAACCGCCTCATCGCGGCGGTTCTAACGAGTACCCACAATCTATATTTTAGAGCAGAAATAAGAAAAATAAGGTTTACCCCTGTAAACCCTAGTTTTACTATATAAAAGTGGGGTTCAAGGGGGTCAAAAGTATATAGGTTTGTTTTCGTGATGGCCTGGTAGATTTCAAACGGTACTTAACTGCCTCACTAGCACGTGTGAAATAATAGTGAATGCAAAGATCAGGAACAACACCTTCCATCTGAGACACCGAAGGGGAAAGTAACACATACTTAAACACCAACACATGTAGAAAGCCACCAGGTCAGTTAATTTTCCACAAAAACGGCCAAATAGACTGTCTTAAACAAAATAATATAAACAATACAGACATGCAAAGACAAACTATAGGAAAATAAATCCCGACAGAAGAAACGTCCTGGAACGGCCAGCGGAAAAGAGACATTGCAGTTTTCCAAAAAAAACTTTTGAGAATAATCACCCAAATATCCCATAAAATCAAATCTTAACTGAACCCCTGCTGTATATAAGATGGAAGACTCTTTTCAAGACAAGATGGATTAAAAGCTCATGAGAATGGAGGTGGGGTGGGTGGTCCTAAATCAACTCTAAAAATTACTCAAGGGTATAACCCTTTTATAGAACATTGTTAGAACTAGCGGTAAATTAAACTAACATTGCTAGTTCTGAAGATATGAATTACGCCGTTTAAATGCCAAGGGTTTGTTTCAAATGTATCGTAATGCAAACTTTTCTGAATATTTTACGGAATTTTTGCCCTGATGATATACGTACGCCTTGAAGGTGTACGTTATGAGGCAGGCATTGTTAGTTAGCACCCCTATTTTCGTCTAAATCATAGCTTTAGTAGTTGTTAGAACCGCACGAATGAGTATTTGCATTAAACTATTGTTGATTTTAATGTTTCCCAGAAGGCAGTTTGATGGATTTTATGTCTCAAGATAACGGTGTTTGTCCATATAAAATATATTGATTTCCCTGCAAAATTGACTTTACGATAGTGAAATTACGCAATATTAAGGGTTTATCAAGCCACGGACATCAACAATGATTGGAAATCACGCAATTACCTTGCGCCTCCAATCAAACACACCAAAGGTTAATAGAACACCATCATAAAACAACTTGACGGTACTAAAACATTTCAACCGGAGAGCCAAACTGATAGATATTACAAAATGTTCATCCAAACAAAAACAAAAAGGCATTTGCAATACTATAGGAATGAAATGAATTTTTGTGGGTTTCATCAATGTGTAAACTCTTGCGAATCACTCACAAACGGCATGGGCTTCATCCTAAAAAGAAGTGAAGGCAATGCTCAGGAACCGATACAATTAACCCACAGCTCCCATCAGAGACACCAAAGGGGAAAAACACAAACACTAATGGAACATCAATAGCGGAAAGCCAAAAGGACAGTTACTTTCCCACTAAATGGCCAATTTGCTATCCAAAACAAAATAATATAAGCGATACAAACACTCAAAGACAGACCACAACAAAAAAAAACGCGATAGAAGAACCGCATTGGAACGGTCAGTTAAACGAATTCCACTGTGGGGCTTAAATCGATTTTACGTGGCCACATGTAATTGGTTGACGGTTAACAACTAAGTTTGTGATAGATTCGCCGGAGTTTACACATCGATAAAATCTACAAAATGATTATTCATTCCTTATAATTCGAACTTTGTCATCGAAATGTTTAAACATGCCAACAAAATGGTAAATTTTAGGAATTATTTCGAAAGCGCAAGGATGAACTTACCATTAGCCACGGTGGAATTATTATGCAGTTAGAACTGAGCTGCCATCTTTGAAAGGATACCAAGCGATAAAACAACAACAACGAAAAAAAAACAACATCATATATTTAAATTTAGTTTATTTGTTTTCTAACATTTACTTTTTCAATAGGTTCCTTCATTTAATTGAACACTGTTGACGTCGCTTCATAAACAATGACGAAACGTACGAGTTTTAAACGTGCTATTTGACGTCACCTTATTTTACTACCTGACGCTGTGTGAAATATATCTCAAAGTCTTGCTCATGGAATATATCGAAGTATAAGACTTTTATTTCAAACTGTCAGATCGCTCGAAATGCACTTTATGATGGAGAATATGAAATATATACTTGAAAATGTCTAGTCATGAAACTGACTTCAACACTCGTAATAAATTGTTAACTGCTTAACTACTAAATCAGGGTTATCGGTATCATAAAGTACGCTAAGCCTTTTTCAAAATTTCATAGACGTCATTCCAATTGCACGACCCGCAGAAAAAGCGACCGACTGAAGTCGATTGATTTTCTAAGTGCCCTAAAATCACCGTGTCATTCTGTCAGTCTGTCATTCTGTCTGTCCGTCCGTAACCCGTTTGTGAAAATTGGTGATAGTGACTTAACCGCTTGGAATATGTAAACAATTTTTGGCATACTGATAGATATCAATGAGATCTAACCAATGAACTTGCGAAATATTACATTCCATTTAGTATAGCCTCGCCGAGGCGAAAAATGTGAAAATTTTCGAACCGCTTCTCCTCGGAAACCGTTGGGCCGATTGAAGTCAAATTTCATATGGAAAGTAGAAGTAAAACAAAGATCAGGAATTGATACAATTAATTTACTCCATCCATAAAAGACACCAAAGGGAAAGAAATACAAAATTAAGCGACCAGACCATAATGGAAACCTAAACAAAGGAAGGCCATAAGGACAGTTACTTTCCCACAAAATGGCCATATGGCCATCCAAAACCAAAAGACACAAGTGATACACACAGTAAGTAACAAACAACAACATAAATAAATCGCCACAGAAGAGCCGCCTTGGAACGGTCAGTGGAAGATTTCCACTGGAGCCTGTATGGGATGAGGGAAACCAAAATTTGCTCATGGGGTCCAGGTCACATGAACAAAATGGCCGCCAAGCCATATATGGTCTGTCTGTCTGTCCGTCCGTAACCCGTTTGTGAAAATTGGTGATAGTGACTTAAACGCTTGGAATATTTAAACTATTTCTGGCATACTGATAGATATCAATGAGATTTAACCAATGAACTTGCGAAATATTACATTCCATTTAGTATAGCCTCGCGGAGGCGAAAAATGTGAAAATATTCGAACTGCTTCTCCTCGGAAACCGTTGGGCCGATTGAGGTCAAATTTCATATGGAGCCTCTGTGGGATGGGGGAAACCCAAATTTGCTCATGTAGTCCAGGTCACATGACCAAAATGGCCACCAAGCCATATATGGTAAAAAACCTTCAAAAATAGTCTTCTCCAGAACCACTGGGCAGATTTCCACGAAACTTGATAAATAGCATCTGGGACGTAGGCCCTTCATAAATTGCTAAAATGGTGAACCTGGGTTGACTTTGACCTTCTTAGTAACTAGGTCAAACTTTGACACATATGCTTTTGTATTGGAAAAGTGAGAATGCATTTTATCCTGCAAACGATTCAGAATACAGTACTAAATTATAAGATATATTTTTGCTCCTTACGATAAGACGCATTTATTGGGGGAACCGTTTTATGTCCAGGTCACATGACCAAAATGGCCGCCATACCCATATATGGTAACATTCATAAAGCTAAAAGCATCCGGCGGGTCGTGCACTTCAGCTGAAGCACTGGTTAAGTTTAAAAATTCACTGTAGGCTTTAAATCTCCTTTGCAACAAGGTCTATCGGAAACCGAATTTTATGGTGACTCAGTATATAAAGTAGAAGTAAAACAAAGATCAGGAATCGATACAATTAACTTACTCCACCCATCAAAGACACCAAAGGGAAAGAAATACAAACATTAAGCGACCAGACTATAATGGAAACCTAAACAAAGGAAGGCCATAAGGACAGTTACTTTCCCACAAAATGGCCATATGGTCATCCAAAAGTAAACACACAGTAAGTTACAAACAACAACATAAATAAATCGCCACAGAAGAACCGCCTTGGAACGGTCTGTGGAAAGATTTCCACTGAGGGGCTTAAATCGATTTTACGTGGCCACAATCCTCGCCCTTACTTCCGTCGCGATTTAGACAAATAAATTGTTCAGTCCGCATGAAATTCAGAAAAATATATACTTACAATGACTTCAGCACCAATCTCGTAAAATTATTCTTCTATAGAAAAAAGACTAAGTGCAACATAAATGTTCTACGACAGACTGCATGCATGGTAGTTAATACAATCATTGTTGACAAGTTTTGTTCCCTCTTTAATTGCACGCCGGTGGGTCAGGGCCTTCTCAGATTCTATGACGGTTCCAGCGTAAAGGCTTACTGAGAATTAGAATAGAATTTAAGTTTATTACATGTTGGTTGGTGCCTGATGCTCTGTCTCTGGTCGGGTCCATTGGAGTCTAACTGTTGGTATTCTCAGACTCCAGCATTTCAGTGGTTTCTTGCTGTCGAGTCCTCACCATTGGTTAATATATGTGGTTGCTGATTTTTGTGTTCTAAGACATGTTGCTTGAACAGGGTCTATCGGAACCCGAATTTTATGTTGACTAAGTATAAAAATTCGGAAAAGTGTATACTTACAATGACTTCCGCACTAATTTCATAAAAAACATTCTTCGATATTAAAAGACTGGGTACGACATAAGTGTTATACGGTAGAATGCATGCAGTTAACCCAATCACGGTTGACAACTTTGCTTCCCTCTTCAATTGCACGCCGCTGGGCCAGGCATCTGATTCTGTGACGGTTCCAGCCTAAAGTCTTACTGAGAATTATTGTAGAATTTATTTTTATGTAATGTTGGTTGGTGCCTGATGCTTTGTCTCTGGTAGGGACCATGTGAGTCTTACTGTTGTTTTCTTTTGCACCCGCTTTTCAGTGGTTTCTTGCTGTAGAGTCCTCGCCGTTGTTTCTCTGTGCTTGTTTGATTTTTTGTGTTCTCGCAGATATTGCACGGATGATTAAGGAGGCCTTCATGCGGACTGAACAAATTATTTGTCTAAATCGCGACGGAAGTAACGCCGAGGATAAATGTTATACGATAGACGAAATGCATGGTAGTTAACTCAATAAGGGTTGACAACGTTGCTTCCCTTTTTAATTGCACGCCGGTGGGTCATGCCTCAGATTCTACGTTTCCGACGTAAAGACTAACTGAGAATTAAATTTTATGTAATCGTTGGTGCCTGATGCTCTGTCTCTGGTCAGGCCCATCGGAGTCTAACCGCTGGTTTTCTTTTGCTCCAGCATTTCAATGGTTTCGTGCTGTGCAGTCCTCACACGTATTACGTCTCTGTTTTTTTTTTTTTTTTTTTTTATTTTTGTTTTCTCGGAGATGTTGCACTGATGAGTTATGAGGCCTTCATGCGGACTGAGCAAATTATTTGTATAAATCTCGACGGAAGTAATGGCGAGGATTGCAGCCGCGTTAAATCGATTTAAGCTCCCCCCCCCCCCCTCCCAATGAAATGCTTATCACTGAAGATTCCAAGGCGGTTCTTCTGTCGCGATTTGTTTTTATTGTGTTTCGTTTGCATGTGTATGTTGGCGGTGTCCTATTGTTTCGGATAGCCGATTGCTCTAGTTCAAAAACGGCCATCCGAAGTCCGTCCGTTGGTTTATAATTTAATTGTTTCGTGCTGTTTTTGTCTAAACCGCGGCAGAAGTAAGGGCAAGGATTGCGGCCGCGTGAAATCGATTTAAGCCCTCGAGTGGATTTCGTTTAACTGACCGTTCCCAGACGGTTCTTCTTTCGCGGTTTATTTTTGTTGTGGTTTATCTTTGAATGTATGTATCGCTTATAATTTTTGTTTTGCATAGACAACTGTCCATTTTGTGGGAAAGTGATTGTCCTTTTTGCTTTCCGCGTTTTGTGTTTTCATTAGGGGTTAGATATTTCAAGTTTGTGTTTCTTTCTCCCTGTTGTCTCTGATGGGAGCTGTGTGTTAATTGTATGGATTCCTGATCATTGCCGTCACTTCTATCTTGGATATTATGAATCACCACCTTGCTGACTCGGTTTACCTGTTGTCCGTTTTGTTCCAAGTTTCGACTCTTTTCCCAAGTGATATTTTGGAAGAATTTGGGATCTGGCTGTATTATTTTCTGATCATTTCTCTTTTTAATTTTGCATGGGAAAGGGCAAAAATGCATTTCCGATTACGCTTGTGGTCAATCACTGTATGGTTCCTGGTCATCCATCGACTTTGGCCCCAGTTTACTTGGATTTCAGGTCAATCAACATTTTGAAAAACATTTTCTCTGCAACCACAGGGCCAGTTTAAATTAAATTTCTTATTCAGTCCCCCTGACAATGGGCGAATAAAAGTTTGTTCAAATGGTCCAGGCCACATGGCCAAGATGGTAGCCAAGGCGTTACAGTGGTTATCCATACAACTTGATTAGGAAAAAATGATCACATAGTAATTCTAAGTGCTCAGGACTCAAAGGATCTAAAAGAGCCTCATGTTTCTCTTGTTCACTTTTTTCAGGGCTCCTTAGTGCTGTACTGTTCTCTGTGGTGCTTAGCATCATCTACGAATTCATCAACTACACGTTCCATATCTGCAACCTTAGGTCATTATTCTGGTGAGTTTTTATAATGCTTTCGCATGTAACACACACCATGGCTAATATGATTGGTGTTGTGCCGTGTGGCGGCCAAAAAAGTGTTCCCATACATCCATCATTGTGCAAATTATAATTTATTGTCCTTTGGGATCATTGAGTTCATTTAGAATCATTTTTGGAAATAGAAATCTGCTTAAACCGGTGCTAGAGGGCGTGACTGGTATTGCACATTTCAGTACTGGTCATGAACAGACTAAAACAAACGAGTCTGCTATTTTCGTTTATTTTGTGTATTATTTGATTCCAAAGGATCTTACTAATCAGAATTAATTTTCCTGTGATTAAACTTTAATAAATATATTAGCCTGTAAGTATGTGTGAAGAAAAAATGCAGACGTTTAGCACCACGTTCAGCCACCTGTCAGCAGTTAATGTATGTCTAAAATAGCATATGCAAATTTTGCAAAATATACATATTTAAGCCAGAACAATACTTATGAACTTTTGCGAACACTGATTTGTAAATTGAGCATGGGCTGCTGAAAAGGCCCAGACCCTCTATTTTAAGTAGTTATGTTTGACAGCTGACACTTTTGGATTCCCTAAAAAAAATACATTCTGCGTGATTGGTTGGTTTTACAGTTGTTCAGTTTCTTAAATCAGCGTCCAAATTGTATAATATGTTTTTGTTTTGTTTTGTTTTTTGTTTTTTAACAAATGTTTTTTTTGTTGTTTTTTTTAATCACGACTTGATAAACATATCACAGAATACGATATCCTATTCCACTTGGATTTGAAAGAATGTTTTGTTCAGAAAAATCAATTAATTTCTTTACGGAAAATAAAACTTCCTAAAATCATTCTTTTGAACAAGGGTAGAAACAAAATCTGTGCGTGCATGTACTTGAGAAGCCTATCCAAGGAAAGGTCGTTTTTGTAACAAATGGTAAAAACAGCTTAATTAAGTATGTTAAAAATCATATTTTATTTCGTTTTATAACCATAATGCAATTGAATTTGCAAAATGAGTTTGTTATCCTAAATTATCTCATATGCCATTGTCTCAGTTATCTCAAATGGGGTTGTTATCCTTAATTATCTAAATAGATAGGGTTGTGTTGTCGTGATTATGTCACATGGCATGGTTGTTCTCAATTATCTCAATTGTTTGCCATCATAAATTATCTCATATGGATGTATTATCCTGAATTATCTCATATCGGTGTGTTATCCTAAAAAATATCATATGCGTGTGTTAGCATCTCATATAGGGTTGATATCCTGCTATCTAAAGCGGGTGGTTTATCCTAAATTATCTCATTTTTGTGTGTCCTGATATGGTTGTTATTAAAAAATTTCTCAATTTATCCTGAATTATCCCAATTGGGTGTCATACTAAATTATCCCAATTGAGTATCATCACAAGTTATCTCATATGGATGTGTTATCCTCAGTTATCTCCTATGAAAGTGTTCTCATTTTGTTGTTATTCTAAATTGTTTCAGTTGGTTATAATCCTTAATTAACCCACAATGGTGTTTTTATCCATCATAATAACACGTCGATATAATTCTGACCCCCTTGAACCCCACGTTTATGTAGTAAAACTGGGCTTTACGAGGTTAGTCTTATTTTTCGTATTTCTGCTATAAAATATAGATTGTGGGTACCAGTCAGGCGGTTCTAACGTGTACCCGCAATCCATATCTTGAGTAGAAATAAGAAAAAATATCAATTTTTCATGTTAAAATTTTCCTTTTTCCGGCGATTAAATGTACAATGTATTTTGTATAGGCATGTTTGGGTAATGTTATCCTACACTGGTGTGTTAGGCTAATGCCGTTTTTAGCTCACCTGTCACGTAGTGACAAGGTGAGCTTTTGTGGTCACATTTTGTCCGTCGTCCGTCCGTCCGTGCGTCCGTCCGTCCGTGCGTGCGTGCGTCCGTAAACATTTTCAAATAAGTATATCTCTAATACCCCATGGTCAATCTTGATCAAATTTCATGAGAAGCATCACCAGGTAGGGGGAAAGACTGCATAAGGTTTTTGGGCTGATCAGATTGGAATTCTGGTTGCTATGGCAACATACAGCTCCCATATACTTACAATGAGAAAAAATAAAAATATCTTCTTCTCTGAAACCACAGGGCCCAGAGCTAAGATATTTAGCATGTAGCAATGGCCAGTGGTCACCTACATAATTCCTGCCAATTATGCCCCTGGGGTCCACATTGGCCACGCCCCAGGGCCCCTTCGCTCCCATAGACTCACAATGGAACAAAAAGCTTCAAAAATCTTCTTCTCGGAAACCACAGGACCCAGAGCTTAGATATTTAGCATATAGCAAGTGCAAGTGGTCACCTACATAATTCCTGCCAATCATGCCCCTGGGTTCCATACGGGCCACGCCCCGGGGCCCTTTAGCTCCTATAGACTCATAATGGAAAAAAAGCTTCAAAAATCTTCTTCTCTGAAACCACAGGGCCCAGAGCGGCGATATTTGGCATGTAGCAACGGCAAGTGGTCACCTATATAATTCCTGCCAATCACGCCCCTGGGGTCCAAATTGGCCACACCCCGGGGCCCCTTAGCTCCCAAAGACTCATAATGGAAAAAAAGCTTCAAAAATCTTCTTCTCTGAAACCACAGGGCACAGAGCTTAGATATTTAGCATGTAGCAACGGCCAGTGGCCACCTACATAATTCCTGCCAATCATGCCCCTGGGTTCCAAATGGGCGACGCCCTGGGGCGCCTTCGCTCCCATAGACTCATAATGGAACAAAAAGCTTCAAAAATCTTCTTCTCGGAAACCACAGGGCCCAGAGCTAAGATATTTAGCATGTAGCAACGGCCAGTGGTTACCTACATAATTCCTGCCAATCATGCCCCTGGGGTCCACATTGGCCATGCCCCAGGGCCCCTTCGCTCCCATAGACTCATAATGGAAGAAAAAGCTTCAAAAAATCTTATTCTTGGAAACCACAGGGCCCAGAGCTTAGATATTTAGCATGTAGCGATGGCAAGTGGTCACCTACATAATTCCTGCCAATCATGCCCCTGGGTTCCAAACGGGCCACATCCCGGGGCCCTTTAGCTCCTATAGACTCATAATGGAAAAAGCTTCAAAAATCTTCTCTGAAACCACAGGGCCCAGATTTGAGATATTTGACATGTAGCAACGGCAAGTGGTCACCTACATAAATCCTGCCAATCATGCCCCTAGGTTCCAAATGGGCCACGCCCAGGGGCCCTTAGCTCCCATAGACTCATAGTGGTAAAAAAAGCTTCAAAAATCTTCTTCTCTGAAACTACAGGGCCCAGAGTTTAGATATTTAGCATGTAGGAACGCCAATTGGTCACCTACATGATTCCTGCCAATCATGCCCCTGGGTTCCAAATGGGCCACGCCCGGAGCCCCTTCACACCCATAGACTCATAATGGAAAAAAAGCTTCAAAAATCTTCTTCTCTGAAACCACAGGGCCCAGAGCTTAGATATTTAGCACGTATCAACAGCAAGTTGTCACCTACATAATTCCTGGCAATCATGCCCCTGGGGTCCAAAAGGGCCACGCCCCGGGGCCCTTTAGCTCCTATAGACTCATAATGGAAAAAAGCTTCAAACATCTTCTTCTCTGAAACCACAGGGCCCAGAGCTTAGATATATAGCATGTAGCATTGACAAGTGGTCACCTACATAAATCCTGCCAATCATGCCCCTGGGGTCCAAATGGGCCACACCCTGGGACCCCCATAGCTCCCATAGACGCATAATGAAAAAAAAAACTTCAAAAATCTTCTTCTCTGAAAACACAGAGCCCAGAGCTTAGATATTTAGCATGTAGCAACTGCAAGTGGTTTCCTACATATTTCCTGCTAATCATGCCCCTGGGGTCCAAATGGGCCATGCCCAGGGTCCTCTTAGCTCCCATATACTCATAATGAAAAAAAGCTTCAAAAATCTTCTTCTCAGAAACTGTGAAGCACAGAACTTAGATATTTAGTGTCTAGCAAAATAAAATAGCCAGCTACATAAATCCTGCTTACCCTGCCCCTGGGGTCAAAATTGGCCACGCCCGAGCTCATCACCTCCAATAGACTTATAATGGAAAAAAACTTAAAAAATCTTCTTCTATGAAACCATAAGGCCCAGAGCTTAGATTTTTAGTATGTAGCAACGCCAAGTGGCCACCTACATAAACCCTGCCAGTTATGCCCCTAGGATCCAAATTGGCTACACCCCAGGGGTCTTTAGCTTCCATAGACTTACAATTGGAGAAACTTCAAAAATCTTCTCCTCTGAAACCACAGGGCCCTTATAATGAAACAAACTTAAAATGGGGGAAAAAATCTTCAAAAATCTTCTTCTCTGAAACCATAAGTCCCAGAGCTTAGGTATTTAGCATGTAGCAATGTCGAGTGGTCGCCTACATGAATCCTGCCAATCATGCCCCTGGGGTCAAAATCCTGTGGCCCCTTAACTCCAACAAACTTATAATGAAAAAAAGCTTCAAAATTCTTTGAAACCATGAAGTACAGACCTTAGATATTTAGTATATAGCAACACAAAATGGTCACCTACATAAATCCTGCCAACCGTGCCCTTTGGGTCAAAATTGGCCGAGCCCAGGGCTCATTAGCTCCTATAGACTTATACTGGAAAAAAACTTTAAAAAAATCTTTTTCTCCAAAACCATAAGGCACAGATTTTGTTTGATTTGAGGTTTGACATCCCCGTCAACACTTAATAGGTCATTTTGGAGTTGTCTCTTCCAATTTTGTGGGACTTTTGCCCGACATTGAGATGAAATTATATCACAAGCCCTGTTGCCCAATGAAACCAGTAGGGTTTATAAGCATGGACACTGCTTTGCCTGAGCTTAGATATTTAGTATATAGCAATGTCAAGTTGTCTCCTACACTAATGATTTTCTGGTACACAGGTGAGCGATATAGGGCCATTGGGCCCTCTTCTTTATCATTTTTAGGCGGAGAAGGCGGGTGAGAGTTCTAAAGCATGGTGTTCTCTCAGCGTTACGTACGTTTTCGGTGTTCACGTCATACATCTTGATGTTATGTGTTATGACCTATAACATCTGGATTCTAATTTCTGTTGTTATCGGGACTGGTGTAGGCCATTTTGTATCACGGCCATTACTTACAATAGCAGTTGAGAAGAAGATGAGACAACAACATAATACCCAAGACGAAAACATAGAAAATGACACAACTATAACGAACGATGGTATTTGTCTGAAAGCTAATAGCGGGACAATAAAGGGGGAAGATCGAATTCTACAGGAAACACAGATTCCCTGACTTTTTTTATTGGATGAGGCAATCATCACGAAAACACGCCTATATAAATTTGAACCCCTTGAATCCCAGTTTTAGATAGAAAATCTGGGGATTACAGGGTTAAAGCTTTTTTTCTTATTTCTGCTCAAAATATAGATTGCAGGTACACGTTAGAACCACCTCATCCTTTTTCTTATTTCTGCTCTAAAATATAGATTGTGGGTACTCGTTAGAACCGCCTCGATAAGGCGGTTCTAGCGGGTACCTGCAATCTATATTTTGAGCAGAAATAAGAATAATATCACAATTTTTTCATCTTTACATTTTCATTTTTTCGGCGATAAAGGTTACAATGTATTTGTATAGGCGTGTTTTCATAATGGTAATGACATCTTTATATGCCAGAAAAGCATTAAAGTACAGATGATAATCTCAGAATCGTATATGAGTGTAAGGGACGGATAATAAAGTCCGTCCCGAGGGTTACTGACCGGCAACACTCGGCATGCCGAGTGGTGTCAAACAGTGAAGCCGAGTGACGCCGATCAGTGAACCCGAGGGACTGATTTTTCTTGCACACCAGACAAGGAAATCCGTGATTTTACCCTGGGATAGAAATTTATGTTCTGACCCTGGTGTTCCGACCCCAAATCGAATATAATCGCGTGTTTGATAAATGCACTGGTTGATTACAACCTCATGCGGGGCGTCGTCATGCGTGACGTCACTAAACATTCCTGTTGTGTCATAAAATGGCGGACGTCGGTAACCGGAGTGACAGCAGCATTAAAAATTCGCAATAGAAATGGAAGGTATGCAAGAAAAAGAATCCAATATGGGTGTGAGGGGTGGATTGAAAAATCCGTCCCGAGGGACACTGTCCGGCATCACGAGGCTTCGGGATCACTGTCCGGCATCACGAGGCAAGCCTCGTGATGCCGGACAGTGTCCCTCGGGACGGATTTTTCAATCCATCCCGCACATCCATATAAGATTCTTATATTCTACCACTAAGAACAATGTCAGATTCTTTTTCTTGCATACCTTTCATTTCTGAGAAAGGATTTGTTTAAGAGCAGTGGGGTTCAAGGGGGTCAACATTTTATAGGCGTGTTTTCGTGATGACCACAAAAACACTTGTGTAGAAAATATAAAAAAGTGAAATGTTCCATGCAAAGGGTAGTTCCTTGGAGGCAATGACCTCAACGTAGAAATTAAAACCCCGAAACTTTGTATAAACGCTGCCGTTCATACTTTCATGAAAAACAGTAAAATTAAGTTTATTTTTTATATTTACATTCTTTGCCCCTCATCACTGAGCGAAATAAAATGCTTATAGGACAAACTTTTAAATCTGAAAAACGTTTACACGCCGTTTTTCTACAAAGAGCGGAAGAGCGTTGACGTCACCAACACGCGTAGAGAACAATGGTTTAGACTGGCGTCACTTGACGTCACTGAAAATCATGTTACTCGATGCGTTCATGAAAGTATGAACTACATAGTTTTCTATAGGTTTACATTAGGCTTTACACTGGGAATGTAAATATTATCATATAACGTCACCGTTTTGGTGGATAACGGCATGTTATAAACATCATATGACCACATGTGTAATACATGCAACACATGGTTACTGGCGCGTAACGTCATGACGCCGTACGTGACAACCTTGGTGTCGGCCTTTAGCTTTATTCCATTAAATTTTTCTTTTCGTTGAAGAAGGGAGTGTTAAATAATAATATATTTATGCCCCCCCCCCCCTACTTCGAAGAAGTTGTGGGGGCATATTGCTTTTGCCCTGTTCGTCCATCCGTCCTTCCTTCCGTCTTTCCGTCCGTCCCGCATTTTACTCCATAGCATAAATTTAAACCATGCATGCTAGGTTTTTTAAATTTCATATATGGATTCCTTATGAAAAAATAATTGACCCGTGTTTTTTTTTTTTTTTTTTTTTTTTTTTTTTCATCAGGATTATGCCCCTCTCTGTAGTTATGCCCCTTTGCAAAAATATGCTATGAAATCTTGTAAGCAAGACATCTCAAAAGCCGTTAGAACTTTTGGGCTGAAACTTTACATGCTGATTGGAGATGATGAGAAGATGAACTGATTAACTTTTGAAAAAAAAAACTGAATCTTTTTACTTGAGTTATGGTCCTCTGAATATTGGGCATTTTAAGCTTGTAAGCAAGAGATCTCAAAACCGGTTTGAGCTATTGCCCTGAAACTTTACAGACTGAATTGATATGACGAGAAGATGAACTGATAAACTTTTGGAAAAAATCCGATTTTTTTTCTTGAGTTATGGCCCTTTGGAACTTTGGAGCTTTGGACATTGCAAGCTTGTAAGCAAGATATCGCAAAAACCATTACAGCTATTGCCCTGAAACTTTACAGACTGATTGGGGACAAGGAGAAGATGAACCGACTAACTTTTGGAAAACAATCTGAGTTTTTTACTTGAGTTATGGCCCTTTAAAACTTTTGGCGCTTCAACTTTGTAAGCAAGATATCTCAAAAACACTTTGAGCTTTTGCCATGAAACTTTACAGACTGATTCAGGATATTAAGTAGATGAACTGTTTAACATTTGAAAAAAAAATCCATTTTTTATTCATGAGTTTTGGCCCTTTGGAACTTTGGGCATTTTAAGCTTGTAAGCAAGGTATCTCAAAAACTATCACAGCTATTACCCTGAATATTTACATACTGATTGGGGACGAGAAGATGAACTGATCAACTTTTGTAATAAATCCGATATTTTTTTTTTTTTTTTTAAATATTGTCCTTTGAGAATTTCAATATTGAAACCAAATAAAAACTATGTATCTCAACATTTGTTATAGGGGGCAAGCAGTGTAAGGGTCAAGAAGTCGGGGGCATAGTGTTTCATAAACACTGGCTCTAGTTTGTACATTGATATTGTTATCAAAGGATATAGATTTGAATATACCATTATACTTTTTACTGAATCCCTTTGCATGATAATTGTATTTCTGTCATAATAATTGTATTTTTGTCAACATTACCAGTGTAAAAGATGCATGTATTATACAAAGAAATGAAGTTTAAACAATCCTCCTATTACAGATTGCTTAAGGTTCAGCACGGTGACATACGTGTTTTATATATATATATATATATATATATATATATATATATATATATATATATATATATATATATATATATATATATATATATATATATATATATATATATATATATATATATATATATATATATATATATATATATATATATATATTTCAAATGTGGTGAGCCAGTATATGAAACCAAAGACATACAGAATCTCTGTGGTTGTTTGATATTTCTGTTCTCGGAGATATTGAATGCACTGATGAGTTAGGATGTCTTCGTTCCGACTCAATAAATTATTTGTCTAAATCGCGACGGGATTAAGGGCGAGGATTGCGGTCGCATAAAATCGATTTAAGTATCCCCACCCCCACTCCCCCACCCCGGCGAAATTCTTTTCACAGACCGCTCCAAGACGTTTCTTCTGTCATGGTTTATTTTTGTTATGGTTTGTCTTTGAGTGTGTGTATCGCTTATATTTTTCTGTTTTGGATAGCCAATTGTACATTTTGTGGGAAAGTGACTGTCCATTTGGCTTTCCGCTCTTGATGTTTCCATTAGGGTCTAGTTATTTCATGTTTGTGTTTCTTTTCCATTGGTGTCTCTGATGGGAGTTGCGGGTTAATCGTAGCGATTCCTGACCATTGCCTTCACTTCTATTCTTAAACAGTATTTATCATATGAGTCGCGTCTGAGGATGTAATAACGGCATGCAATAAATTCGATAATCCACTAGTGGATTAAATATGCAAATTAGTTAGATACGCGCCGTAAGGTTACATGTACGACGTCATGTTTACTAATGGCGGAGTATTGACACTTTTGTAAACAAATCGTGGATAAAATGCGTTTTAAATGTCATATGATAAATAGAATCTTGTATTCGGGCTCGTCTTTTATTGAATTTATTAAACTCGTTGAAGAAAAGGGATAAATTGCTCGGCACAGCCTCGCATTTTATCCCTTTTCCTCAACTCGTTTAATAAATTAAATAATATATGAACACTCATGTAAGATCCTCTATTTAGTGTATGAAGGAGTTCCCAGCGTATGCCCATAAAACGCATTTTATGCACGATTTTTAAAAAAAAAAAAAACGTTAAAATGGCTATTTGCAGTCGACTGCAAATAGCCAGAAAACGTTAAAATGGCTATTTGCAGTCATTCTATTAGCGTTAGAAAGGCCACCTGGAGATGTTCAAAATATATTAAAATGGAACGGGCCTCTGCGGCCTAGTAGTTAATTAGAGCTCTGACTTTTAATCATTAAGACTCTCACCGTTATGGCTATGTTTGTTTGACTTGATGTTTTACGTGCTCTGCAACACTATTTAGGACATTTTAGAGCCGTTACTTCCATTTTTGTTCGACTTTTTCCACAGGTTGAGATGTAAAGACATCTCAAGCCTATGACACCTATAGGGCCTAGGACGCACCGACTCGCACCACTTGGCCTTAGCAGGCTTAGTTCTTCTAAACGGTTTACCAGTATTCATGTGCAGGCAGTTTCTGCTCTGGATGGAAGCATCATGCAGCCAATCTATTTCTCCAAGCCGCGATGGCCGGGGACTATAAAATGGCTATACAGAGTCTATATTTTGTGTGAACCTTTAGTTTTAAATCACATATTGTTTCCATTTTTGTTTCACTGTTTAGCAATGTCCTCTGCTTATTTAAATGAAATATCTAATTTGTAAAGCCCATAAGAGGTTGGTGGGGAGTGGGGGCGGGGGGGGGGGGGGGGGGGGCAAAGGTGACGTGTGTCTTGCGTCACTTGGGCGTCCATCTGATATTGGCTTACAGTTGGTTAAGATAATGGTAGAGAGGGGATGATGTTATTTCTTCTGATGATGTTATTTCGTCTGTTTCTACACTTCCATTCGTTTTCCTATTACTCCTCCGTCTCTCATTTTCATCTCTGCTATCTCTTCTATCTCTTTCCCCCCTTTCTTAAGGACAAGACACAAAATTACTCACTGAATGAGACCGTCCAATGCATATAAGCCTTTTGGTTTCATTGTTCGGCAGGACTTGAGTTGTTATTTCATCTCAATGTCGCCGAGTAAAAGTCCCACAAAATTGGAAGCAACGCCTCCAAAATGCCCTAAATGGTGTTGACGCGTACGTTAAACCTCAATTCAAACAAACAAATTATCCGCCCCCGCCCATCGGGGCTTGGAGAAATAGAATGCGCTGCATGGTGTACACCAGGCACTCAATGTGCCGGTAACGTCTAAGTAACGTCGATGCAACGTAGTGGCAAACACTCACTATAAAATGAACGGGCGTGGTGTGGTATTTAACCATTATCATGCTGGACAAGTCAACCCTACCTTTGCAAACAATATATATTCAGATCAGGAAGCCATCTGATCAGGATCTACAGTGTTTGTCATGAAGAAAAGTGAACTGAATAAATACAGTAAATGGAGTAATGTCATTCTTTGATATTCTGCAATGGGCGTGGTTAAAATAATTGTAATTGTTGTGGTATTTAACACTTATAATGCTTTTTAAGACAAACGCATCCTTTGCAAACAATGTCGATTCAGATCAGGAAGTCATCTGATCAGGATCTGCAGTGTTTGCTATGAATTTGTGAATAGAATGCAGAAAAACATTTTTTAAAAAATAATGTATGGGATGCATATACTGGGTAATATCAATTTTCACTGAAAATCTTAATCCTTTGTATTAATTTGTAGGGGCAATATTCACTCGTTGTGTCATTATATTTTTATCGACTGTTTTAACCGCTTAAGATGCCAATCACAACAATTGTCACCTGAGTTGCTGTGTGCTGATTACATTAAAAAGTCATTGTTGTAGACAGTGTGGATCTAGATCAAACTGCTGGGAACAATCTGATCGGGGTCCACACTGTTTGCTTGTATGCCTAAACATTCTTTTAGATAGCAAAAATGTGAAATAGATGAGATACGCAGACGACATTTTCAGATGCAGTTTTTCTTAGCACCTCAAGGGTTGAATTAATAAATGTCATCAATAGGATTATAATAGATATGCGGTCAGCATTACAGCCCCCGGGGGTCTCCACACGCCTTTATACAAACACAATTGTATAATGAACCACACCATGAGAAAAACTTTCTTTGCGAAGATCTGGTCAAATACCATATACTGATCATGCATGCATAAAGAGTTTCCTATGTGACCCATATTGAAGAAAGATTTATCCTTACAACATGGACTGGCTCATATTTACAGAATTTAAATTTTGACATGCACGTTTATATCACACATATGGTGAAACTTTTACCACCTAAAAGTGGAAGTTTTCAGATACTAAATTTTGATATCTTTCATACTCAGACTCTCTAATAAGGACCCACAATATATGTTTTGACTAGAAGTAAGAAAAATAATGTATCAATACAAACTGGAAAAAAAGAAACAAATTACACTGAAAGAAAATATATTCTGCTACTGTAGGGGCTTGTACGATAGCGAAATGATACAGTGTTGCCAGTGCCCCTTGAGTCAAAATTGGCTACGCCCATGGGCCTAGTAGCTACCATAGACTTAAAATGGAAAACAAAAAACTTAAAATTTAAAAAAAAAAAAAAAATCAAAAATCTTCTTCCCTGAAACCATAAGGCCCAGAGCTTAGGTATTTAGCATGTAGCAACGTCGAGTAGTCGCCTACATGAATCCTGCCAATCATGCCCCTAGGATCCAAATTGGACAAATCCTGTGGCCCCTTAGCTCAAATAAACTTACAATGGAAAAAAGCTTCAAAATCTTCTTCTCTGAAACCATGAAGTACAGACCTTAGATATTTAGTATATAGCAACATAAAATGATCGCCTACCAAAATCCTGCCAAACATGCCCTTTGGGACAAAATTGGCCACGCCCCAGGGCTCATTAGCTCCTATTGACTTATACTGGAAAAAGTTCAAACACCTCCTTCTCGGAAACCATAAGGCCGAGAGCTTAGATTTTTAGCTCACCTGACCGAAGGTCATGATGAGCTTTTGTGACTGTGAGATGTCCCGGCGTCGTCGTGCGTCGTCCGACGTCCGTAAACTTTTCTTGTTAACACTCTAGAGGCCACAGGTTTAGTCCAATCGTGATCAGAATGATAACCATGACAATATCTCGGTAGGGTTTGAATATGGGTCATGTCGGGTCAAAAAGTAGGTCAAAACGTCAAATAATAGAAAAACCCTGTTAACACTCCAGAGGCCACAATTTGAGTCCAGTCCTCATCAAACGTGCTCAGAATGACCATCTCGACAAAACCTACGTCAAGTTCGAAAATGGGTAATGTCAGGCTTAAAAGTAGGTTAGTAGGTCAAATCATAGAAAAACCTTTTTAACACTCTAGAGGCCACAATGTTGGTCCAATCATCATCAACTTGCTCAGAATGATCATCATAACAATTTCTGGGTCAAGTTCGAATATGGGTCTTGTTGGGTCAAAAAGTAGGACAGTAGATCAAATCGTAGAAAAACCTTGTTAACACTCTAGAGGCCACAGTTTTAGTCCAATTATCATTCGACTTCCCCAGAATGATCATCATAATAATATCTTGTTCAGGTTCGAATATGGGTCATGTCGGGTCAAAATGTAGGTCGGTAGGTCAAATCATAGAAAAACCTTGTTAACACTCTAGAGGCCACAATTTTGGTCCACTCATCATCAACCTTTCTCAGAACAATCGTCCCGACAATATCTAGGTTATGTTCGAATATGGGTCATGTGGGTCAAAAGGAGGTCAGTAGGTCAAATCATAGAAAAACTTTGTTAACACTCTAGAGGCCGCAATTTTATTCTAATCACCATCAACCTTGCTCAGAATGATCATCTAGACAATATCTAGGTCATTTCGAATATGGGTCATGTGGGGTCAAAAAGTAGGTCAGTAGGTAAAATCATAGAAAAACCTTGTTAACACTCTAGAGGCCACAGTTTTTGGTCCAATCAGCATCAAACTTGCTCAGTATTGTAATACCTTGGTCAGGAGCGGTATTTTATGAACAGAGTGGTACCTTGTACAAAGAGCCACCCCTTGTCAACAGTGTTAGTTAGACTGAGTCTGTTCATCTCCATTTGGTGCACTAGGACCTGACCCTCAATGTCACAAGGTGCCCAGATAGTGACATACAAGTCAGCTCTGTATTGTCAAAGGGATCGCCCCCGCGCCTACACAGACACCATGTGTCATTGTTTGTTAGACTGAGCATGTTTCTAGGACCTGACCCTAATGTGTCCACAAGATACCCAGATAGTGACATACAAAGTCAGCTCTGTATCATCAAAGGGATCCACCCCCACCCTTAGTTAGACTGAGCCTGTACATCTCCGTCTGGTGCACTGAGGACCTGACCCTCAATGTATCCAAGGTGCCCAGATAGTGACATACACGTCAGCTCTGTATTGTCAAATGGATGGATACCGCCCCCCCCCCCTGTCACCATAAGTTATTGTTAGTTAGTTAGAATGAGCCCGTTCATTTCCGTCTGGTGCAGGTGCCCAGATAGTGACATACAAGTCAGCGATGACTTCTTCTTCAAAAAAGAAAACAATTTTGAAGGAATGTTCCATGAGTGCCACTCTGACAATTTTCCAATTCAGAAAAAAATATATAACCCTTAAAATGACTTAAGTTCTTAAATAGCTAGATTGATTTTTAAATAATATCACAGAAATGTTCCTTGGGCCACTGTCAGCCAAAAATTGTTCAGACCGTTCATTCCACCTTATATTATCTGCCATAAGGATCAGCTGAGCGATCCAAGGCCATCATGGCCCTCTTATTTGAATGAAGATGATGTATATTTTCCTTATTTCTAGTCTAAACATATATTGAATGTGCTCGTTAGAACAGAGTCAATGAGGCGGTTCAAACGTGTACCCACAATCTATGTATTTGCACCAAAATAAGGAATGGTAATAATTACCCCTTAAACCCAGCTTTTCTCTATATAAAGTGGGGTTTAGAGGAGCCATAATTTCATGGACTTGTTAACCTGATGCGAAGAGCACACAACGAAGACTATGAATAGACAGCGCGGATGCGTAGACTGATCTGAATTTCGATGGGCGCACGTGTTAATGGCAGGAATATAAAATGACTGCAAATAGCCATTTTAACGTTTTTTGACTATTTGCAGTTGACTGCAAATAGCCATTTTAACGTTTTTTGGCTATCTGCAGTTGACTGCAAATAGCCATTTTAACGTTTTCTGGTTATTTGCAGTTGACTGCAAATAGCCATTTTAACGTTTTTTGGCTATTTGCAGTTGACTGCAAATAGACTCTTCCTAAAATAAAAGTATTCCCCAATTTCCGCCATTGTTGTTGGGGACGTCGTACATTTAACGTTACGGTCATATCTAACTATTTTACATATTGAATCTGCTTGATCTAGTGGATTACCGAAATTAATATATGACGTTATTCCTGGAGTATGAATGTCATTTGACGTTTCACCAAACAATTCTGATTATGATACATACGGAACCCGGGAAGGAACATGAATTTTTTTTAACATGTTGTGCGAACAAGATATTAAGTTGTGCGAACAAGATAATATCTTGTGCGGACAAGATAATTTATCTTGTGCGGACAACTTAATATCTTGTCCGTACAAGATAGTATCTTGTTCGCAAAACATATTATCTTGTTTGCACTACATAGATCTTGGGAAGTTGTGCGAACAAGATATTATCTTGTGCCGACAAGATATTTTCTTGTTCCCACAACTGTTCCCACAACATATTATTTTGTGCGCACAAGATATTATCTTGTGCAGACAAGATAATATATTGTGCGCACAACTTAATATATTATCTTGTGCGAACAAGATATCTTGTCTGCACAAGATAATATGTTGTCCGCACAAGATAATATGTGCGCACAAGATATTATCTTGTCCGCACAAGATATTATCGTGCGCACATATTATAAAACAAAAAAAAAAACATGTCCCTTCCCGGTATCCGTAGATACATTCTCAGACGCGAAGTCATATGGTAAAATCTTTTATGCGTCTCTGTAGTACAGACTATCCTGTATTGTTTGGAGTTCATCCGTATTAACAATGAGGTCAAAAAGCAATCATCATTTTAATGGTGTGAATTAATAAAATTCTCATTAATTAAGTTACATGTATTTTGTATCGTCCCAGTTACAGGTCCTCGGTCTGCTGCTTTGGCCTCGGCCTTCGACCAGCATACGAATACGAAATGACACAGGAGCCAATACGAAATGACTTGATTATTAACATTCTTTTATTAATTGACTATCCTGTATTGATCGGAGATCACCCGTCTTAACACCATGTCAACCAATATTAACTGAGGTCAAGTGAGGTAAAAAAAATCAATAATCATCTTTTTTAATTGGGTCAATTAATAGAACTGTCATTAATCACATAATTTCGTATTGACCCTGTTACGGGGTCCTCGGTCAGCTGCATTGGCCCGAGGCCGAAAGCCGAGGGCCAATGCAGAAGGCCTCGAACCTGACCTCGGCCAATACGAAATTACTTGATTAATAGCATTATATTATTGTCGAACTCGGTTCCACCTTATCTTCAGGCCATATACGAGCGTACATACGCCATTGGCTTATTTCTTCGTGCTGTCACAGTTAAGCAATGATCTATGAGCGTGGCATTTATGGCATTGTCAGACGTTTGTTTCTGACAAACAAACATTATTTCAATATAAAAATTTACAGAAGGGCGCCAGATGATACTGTTAATCTTAAGACCCGCATTTGGATTTGTTTGCAGGGTGTTCACTCTATTTACATGATCCATCTTCGATCTGTCAATCTTTTGTAAAATAAATATGTCACGATAATACATGAAGGTTCCGGTTAATTCTGTTGCGTTTGCCTTACAGCAAAATGTCGAATATGCTCTCGAGAGGGTTTTTTTTTTTTTTTTTTTTTTTGAAGCAAGGAATACACCACAGAACTGGAAAATATGGAGTGTACATGTTTTCTGGGCCAGACTAGCTAGTTTCGGTCAATAAGGCCTCATCAGTGACCCTCAAATATTTTGAAAATTCAACAATGGAATCAATGATCCCAAAGGACAAGAACATATAAACTACACTATGATGTAGGGCATGGAGACTTTTTACGGCCGCCACACATTCCCCGACACAAGTTGTAGTGACGTCAAATATGCTCTGATAAACAAATAAAATGGAACGGCCGAGCTTTTGTGAAAATGTGATTGAAATTGGGGGTAGGTGAGTGTGTGTGAATTCGGGTTCAACGTCGCTTTCAACAATTTTTGAGTCATATCACGACGGTGTCTGGTTGCGACAGGGAGCTCAATGCTCACTTTTATAGTGCTGCCTCACTGAAGTATCATGTCCCAGGCACATTACATGATTCCACACCCAGTCACATTATCCTGACACTGGGTCGACCAGTCCTAGCTCTACCACGTAAATCCGAGTACCAAGCAAGGAGCAGCTAGTACCATTTTTAACGACTTTGGTATGTCGCGGCCCGGGATCGAACCCGTGACCTCCCGTTCCCCGGAGCGGACACTCTACCGACTGAGCTATCGGGGCCGGTAAAATGGGGGTAGGAGAGATCATTTCACCATTGAACCTGTTGGCCTTGTCTTACGCATTTTATAAGTTATCCCCTATACCAATTGCATTGTAACATAGTGACCTGATAAAAATATGCTATCTCAGGAAAAGTGAGCTTTATCAGTGCAACGTGACATTGCACTTCTATGAACCAGACTGCTGGAAAATTGGCAAAACTTTAGGAGTATACAAGGAGATTAGCTGATAAATAGAATACAAGATTCGTGTTATTTGACATCAAGTTTATCAGGCTCGGCTTCGAGAACGCATGTAGAACCGCTCGGCAAGCCTCGCGATTCTACAGCGTTCTCAAAGCCTTGACTGATAAAACTGGCATCTGGTATTCTCTATTTCTGTAGCAAAGTTAGCCCCCGCCCATCGGGGCTTGAAAAAATAGATGGGCTGCATGATGCTTCCACGCAGAGCTGAAACAGACCCGACCACGAGTACTGGTAAACCGCTTAGAGGATCTAAGCCTGCCCAGGCAAAGCGGTGCGAGTCGGACCGTCCATGCTTATAACCCCATTGGTTTAATTGGGTGGCAGGGCTTGAGATGTCATTTCATCTCAAGTTCGGGTAAAATTCCCACAAAATTGGAAGCAATGTCTCCAAAATGACCTTTACAGTGTTGACGGGGACGTTAAACATCAAATCAAACAAATACATAAACATAACTAAACAAAGATATTGTAATCTTTACCACCGAAAAAAATAAACAAATAAAAAAAAAAGAAAATTTGAAGATGAAAAACTGATATTTTTCTTATTTCTGCTCAAAATGTTGTTGTGGGTACTCGTAAGAATATAAGAATCTTATATGGGTGTGAGGGGTGGATGGAAAAATCCGTTCCAAGGGTCACTGTCCGGCATCACGAGGCCTGCCGAGTGATGCTGGACAGTTATCCCGAGGGACGGATTTTTCTATCCACCCCTCACACCCATATTGGATTCTTTTTCTTGCATACCGTCCATTTCTTAGCGCGGATTTTTAATGCTGCAGTCACTTGGGTTACCAACGTCCGCCATATTGTGTTGACACTGCTGGAATGTTTAGTGACGTTGCTGTGACGTCAACCTTAACGACGGCACATACGAGGTCGTATTTCAACCAGTACATTTATCAAACACGCGGGAATATTCGATTTTGGGTCGGAACACCAGGGTCAGAACATAAATTTCTATCCCAGGGTAAAATCACGGATTTGCTTGTCTGGTGTGCAAGAACAGCCTCGTAAGAGCAGAAATACAACAAATAAGGTTTACCCCTGTAAACCCTAGTTGTCCTACATGTATAGTGAAACTGCGGATTTCAGAGGTATGTTTTTTTTATCATTTCTGCTCAAAAACAGATCGCTGTTACATGTAATAGTTAGAACCGCCTGTTTTGTGCAGAAATATTAAAAATATCACATTTTTTTTTTTTAATTCGAAAACATTCATGTTCATTCAGATTGGTAGCACTGAATTCTAAAACAGTGGGTATGGCGGGGATTATTTCTTCCGTCAGCGCACTGCATTCAATATCCAGAATTGCTTTATACCTTTTTGAGATCCATTTTGAAATTCAGTATTTTCAGGTTGAGATAGTTGTCGAAATTTATTTTAAAATGGCTGAACGTTTTGCAAAAAAATGGAGCTCTGGTAAGACACATGTACATGTACTCTTTGTCAGTTGATTCTAATGAGTACACACAACATATTTCTACACTATTAAATCAGACAAAAGTCCTGGAAAAGGGGTCCTGATATTATTGGGATATTTGAACCTATCGCAAGAATTCTCTCAGGACTCCAGAACGAGTTCGAATAGCCAGGGAAAACGATGTTTCCGTGTTTGAGTTACCGAAGTGTCACTGAAAATAGGAGCGCGGATGACCGGGAAGTGTAACACTCGCGCAGAACGCCCCCGCCAATCGGGGCTTGAAGATCTAGATTGGGCTGCATGATGCTTCCACGCAGAGCTCAAACTGGCCGCTCCTGAGTACTGGTAAACCGCTTGGGGGTCTAAGCCTGCCCATGCAAAGTGGTGCGAAAAACATAGGCCTGACACCCCTTGTTCATGCATATCAATCCTTTTGTTGTGTTTGGATGGCAGGGATTCTGAAGTAATTTCATCTCAGTGTCAGCATTCAACGTCTTAACATGTCGCCATTATTTGATCTTTAACCCATTGCATGCGGGAAACCCCTTAAGCTGCACATTGGCAAACAGTGCATGCTCTGATCATACGCCACAGAAGAGCCCTTGTATGACAAATGGACTTGTCCAACTTACAGCAATGAAGGAATCCACCAGGACACACGACATGAGTGTTGTAGCGGGAAACAAATGCGCTAAATTGCGACGTTGCGTCAAAACACTCGAGGGTTTCGCCATCCCCATTCCCTTAAAAGATCATGGATACATAGAAAGTACCGGGGAAAAAGTTATATATACTGTTATTTGACCAGAATCTGTTTGTAGACAAAGCAAACTCAATGTTTTACAAAATATGTTCATGTATGTACACATCGCGAAAATACACCTATATAATTTTTACACCTTTCAGCCCCATTTTTATATAATAAAACTTGAGTATACAGGGTAAATATTATTTTTCTTATATCTGCTCTAAAATATAGATTGTGGGTACTGGTTAGAACCGCCTCGATGAGGCGGTTCTAACATGTACCCACAATCTATATTTTGAGCAGAAATCACAAAAATATGACAATTTTTTCATCATAAAATCTTCATTTATTCCGCGAAAAAATTTACTGTGTGATTGTATAGGCGTGTTTTCGCAATGGTGTGTTTTATGAGGGCCTCATGGAAGATTGGTTGGATATCTTAACCCTCGGTAAGTAAGTAACCCCCGGTGAATAAAGAATTCACTCACTCACTCACTTCTTCCCCACCACCTGTTCTACCACCCACCACCACTTCTAACGTGTACCCAAAATCTATATTTTGAGCAGAAATAACAAAAAATATAACAATTTTCATCATAAAATCTTCATTTATTCGGCGAAACATTACGAAAACACGCATATACAAATACAATGAAACCTTTATCGACAAAAATGAAAATTTGAAGATGAAAAATTGTGATATTTTTCTAATTTCAACTCAAAATATAGATCGTGGGCACTCGTTAGAACCCGCCTCATCGAGGCGGTTCTAATAAGTACCCACAATCTATATTTTAGAGCAGAAATAAGAAAAATAAGGTTTACCCGTGTACACCCCAGTTTTACTACATAAAAGTGGGGTTCAATGGGGTCAGATTTATATAGGCGTGTTTTCGTAATGATGTGTATTAGGAGGGCCTCATGGAAGATTGGTTGAATATCATACATGTAAGTAACCCTCGGTGAATAAAGAATTTACTCACTCACTCAGTCGCTCACTCACTCACACTTCCAACCCTAACCCAACCCAGCCCAGCCTACCCCAACCACCAACCAACCAACCCACTCCAAACCATACCCTTCCATCAACCCCATAATGAAAACACACCTATACAAATACATTGTAAATTTTACCTTCAAAAAATCAGATTTTTTAGATGAAAAATTAAGATATTTTTCTTATTTCTGTTCAAAATATAGATTGAGGGCACTCGTTAGAACCGCTTCATTGAGGCGGTTTTAACGAGTACCCACAATCTATATCTTAGAACAGAAATAAGAAAAAAAAGGTTTACCCCTGTAAACCGCAGTTTTACTATTTAAAAGTGGGGTTCAAGGGGGTTAAAATTATATAGGCGTGTTTTCGTGATGCACCCTACCTACTTACATGTACTTAATTACTCAGACTAACTCTGTTTGCATGAACAACTCGTAACGGAAAAAATACGATAGGAACAAGGGATGGAACTAAGGGCGGGTGAAAAGAATTTCTTCAAAATGGTTCTCTCCCTCGTGTTGATGAAGTCGCTTAGATCAATAACGAAAATAAAATATTCCTACGTAAGTAGCTCTCTTGCTATACAGATACTCGCGATAAAAGACTGATCAATTAAACACAACGAAACATACAGTGTAACCTCCATTAAACAGCCATCCGGGGAAAACTCCAAAACTGGGTGTTTAAGGGAGGTGGCTATTCAACAGAGGGAAATGTCTGAGATGATGCGTGGCTTATTATCGACAAACGAAAAATGTTGATAGACGAAGACAGCTCAACATGGATGTACTAAAAGAAACATTAATGAAGGAGAGATGTCATCAGACACCTCTCCATCGTTTATGTTTCTTTTCACTTGCTTATATTGTATTTATGCATATATCACAATGGTTGTTTTGAGAAAAATAAAATTTTGAAATAAACAAATACACCAACAGTTTTACAGCCAATTTTTGCTATTGAGTTAACTCTGGCTGTTTAATAGAGTGAATTTAGATTTGGTAAAGTGGCTGCTGGCTGGAGGAGAGAGGTGGCTGCTGTGCAGAGGTTAAATATATAGTGAAATGCTATGGGAGGAATTATTGTGGCTGCTGAAGAGAGGTGGCTGCTTAACAGTGGTGACCATTGGTGGAGGTTTTACTGTAATCACTTGATAGTTCATGCTTGGTGGTGTACATGTATCGTCACTTTACTAAATGAAAACCGGGAGGAAGTGGTCATCTTTAACTTTTCAAAAATATATATCATGATACATCTATGCCCAGCCAGTAAAATAATTTATTTTATGTGTGTTTTAATATGGATCTTTTATCACGATCTGTGACACAATAGGACAAAGCGGCAAAAGGGTCCATAGGTATCTTAGTCCCTTGTCCATGCCCAGATGGCAACAGAGGCATCAAGTTTCACATGTATCTGCAAAAATGACCTAACTCCATACTGAAGAAAAAGAAATGTTTTAAAAATGTACTTAAATAATTTAGGGCGAAAATAGCGTAAACTTTACCAAATTTCTGGGGGTAAAATTTCAATGCTCAAAACTTATGGTAACACCGGATGTAAACATGTAGTTTTTGTTTGTTTGTTTGATTTGAGGTTTAACGTCCCCGTCAACACTGTAAAGGTCATTTTGGAGACGTTGCTTCCAATTTTGTGGGACTTTTACCCGACATCGAGATGAAATGACATCTCAAGCCCTGCCGCCCAATGAAACCAATAGGGTTTATAAGCATGGACGGGCCGACTCGCACTGCTTTGCCTGGGCAGATTAGATCCTCTAAGCGGTTTACCAGTACTCGTTTGAGGGTCGGTTTCAGCTCTGCGTGGAAGCATCATGCAGCCCATATATTTCTACAAACCCCGATGGGCGGGGGCCAGCCTTGGAAAGGAAGGTAAAAAAGTTTGTTGTTTTTTTTACTGCTTTGGGGGTCCAAATCGATTTAACGTGGCCAAAATCCCTTGCCCTTGGTTATGTCTTGGTGTAGACAACTAATTTGTTTTGTCCGCATGAAACCAGCAGACACGAAAACACGCCTATACAAGTACATAGTGAATTTTTTCGCCGAAAAAAATGAAGATTTTATGATGAAAAATTGTAATATTTTTCTTATTTCTGCTCAATATATAGATTGTGGGTACACGTTAGAACCGCCTCATCGAGGCGGTTCTAACGAGTACCCACAATCTATACTTTGGAGCAGAAATAAGGAAAAAAAAGTTTATTTAACACATAGCAGTGAAATCACTGCATATCTGAAACAAATAAAAGTGATATTTTCACACTGTGAAAATATAAATGATATTTTCACAGTGTGAAAAATAACATGACCATGTTATTTTCACAGTAGCAGCCCGGACTATTTTTTCGCCAAAATTCATATGTTATCTATAAAATAATTCTGTAAAATACCTTGAAAAAGCATTCTCTGAACTGTAAAAATGCTGTATTAAAAATGGCGACTGTTTATGGTTAGCAACTGACAGTTGTGACGTCATAGCCAAGTCAAAAATTGTGACGTAAGAACCGATAGATCAATTACAGTAGGTGTCCTAAAATATTATCAAATAAAAAGAAAATTTACTTTTTTTCGATAAATATCAAAAATATTTCATCTCGTGTGTTGAAAACATCAGAATTTTCACTCGTGCTTCGCACTCGTGAAAATTCTGATATTTTCATCACACTCGATGAAATATTTTTGATATTCATCTCAAAAAAGTAAATATCCTCTATTTACCCCTGAAAACCCCAGTTTTACTATATAAATGTGGGGTTCACGGGGTCAAAATTATATAGGCGTGTTTTCGTGATGCATGTCGTTACTACGACGTCGGGTCGACGTGTGCATAACTAACGTCATGCGCTTACTGTAACGTCACATCAACGTATGACGTTGCATCGACGTTGATGTGACGTTGCCATAGCGACGTGTGCCTGCTGGGAAGGGGTTTCTAACTCATCAGTACAAAATCGCCGAGAACATCATATAAGAATCTTATGGTGGATGGAAAAATCCGTCCCAAGGGTCACTGTCCGGCATCACGAGGCTTGCCGAGTGATGCCGGACAGTGATCCCGAGGGACGGATTTTCTTTTTCTTGCAGACCTTCCATTTCTTAGCACGGATTTTTAATGCTGCAGTCACTTCGAGTACCGACGTCCACCATATTGTGATGACAGTACAGGAATGTTTAGGGACGTCACGTAACGTGTTGTGACGTCAACCTTAACGACGGCACAAACGAGGTCGTAATCAACCAGTGCATTTATCAAACACGTGATTATAGTCGATTTTGGGTCAGAACATAAATTTCTATCCCAGGGTAAAATCATGGATTTGCATGTCTGGTGTGCAAGAAATGATTTTATACAGAGATGAAAACGTGATGCGGGCTCAACAGCACAGAAATGCTGAAAGGTTGAGCAAAAGAATTATTATTATAACTTTAACAACAAACTCGTATCGTTTAAACAACAGTGTAGTCCATGGTCAGAGACCAGGCTCAACTGAAAATAGTGAAAGTGATTAAATATAGTATCGTGCGGAACATAATTGTCGATGTATTGTTAGAAGCCTCTGTGGTGTAGTAGTTATACTACTCGCCTGATAAACGAGGGATTGCAGGTTCGATCCCGGGCTTCTAAAGACTTTCGGATGAGTCTTTAAACCGAGGACCCGTCTCTGTATGACCTTAGCTGTTGGTGGGACGTAAAACTGAAACAAACACTTGTCAATGTATTGAATAAAAACTCAGGACAAAACACCTGAATTAACAGAAAAATAAAATGCTTACTTTCTCATTTTTATTGAATTAAAAAGTTCAGCAACATGAAACATTTCTACAACTTTAATTTCACATCTGGTATATCATGTCTACTTTACTTTCCCTTGCTAATGACTACTTTGCTTTAGCCTGTAGAACTTTGTTCTAGAAATGTAAAGGTCGGCAATATAAAACTTTTCTAAAGATATACGCAATAATTAGCCCATTCAATACCAGAAACCCCTAAAGGGGTACCTTGGCAAACAGTGCAGGCCCAGATCAGACGCCGCGTGCTGCGGCGTCTGATCAGGGCCTACACTGTTTGCAAAAAGTTCAGCCATTTTCCTAATCAATTTTGAAGAAAACACAACCTGACACCCCTAAATTTTGAAATGGACTCGTGCTATATATAAGGAGGAAGATTCCATTTGGTACAAAAAGGGTTAAACACTTCAATTCCGTTTATGATGATATCTATCTTTTTTTCTTTTTTCGTCAAACATTCCATGGTACATTATGAATTACGGATCCAAAGGTCACGTGGTCTTTCGAATAGAAAAAAAAAGTGACGGACTTTGTCAGCTATTTTTTGGATCGATTGTTTGAAAGTAGGTCTACAGTGCAAAAGTCCACGTGAAACACATTTGTGGGAAATGCGGTGAACGATTATTACTGAAAACAGCCTCGTTAATTATTGTTTCTATTGTTTGTTTGATTTGAGGTTTAACGTCCCCGTCAATACTGTAAAGGTCATTTTGGAGACGTTGCTTGTGGGTCTTTTACTCGATATTGAGTTGGAATGGCATCTCAACTCCTGTCGCCCAATGAAACCGATAGAGTTTATAAGCATGGACAGACCGACTCGCACCCATTGCCCGGGCAGGCTTAGATCCTCTAAGCGGTTAACCAGTACTCGTGTGCGGTGGGTTTCAGCTCTGCGTGGAAGCATCGTGCAGCCCATCTTTTTCTTCAAGCCCCGATGGGCGAGTGCCGAATTTGGACTGGCATCATGGGTTGGACTCGGCAAATAGTGTAGACCAAGATCAGACCCCACATGACGCGATGTGTGATCAGGATCTACACTGTTTGCTTACAGTACAGGGATATTGCTTTGGTGACCTCTACAAAAACAGCTAAAAGGGTTCTGCTCCGATAAGCAAAATGGCCACCATAGCTAAAAAAAAAATAAACACGTAAATTTACTTCAAATGCTAACTCCTAAACCCTTGGGCCAGTTTGATTCAAACTCCACATGAATCATCACGAAAATACGCCTTTATAATTTTGACCCCCTTTATATAGTAAAACTGGGGTTTCCGGGGGTATACCTTATTTTTCTTATTTCTGCTCTAAAATATAGATTGTGGGTACTCGTTAGAACCGCCTCGATTTTCATAATATTTTCATTTTTTTCGGCTATAAAGGTGACAATGTATTTGTATAGGCGTGTTTGCGTAATGGTTACCTATGTCGCTCCCTACCAAAATAGTAGTTTCTCTCTGTTGAACAAGACGGTCACCAGAGCTAAAATAGAAAAAATCAGTCTTAAATTTATTTCAAATGCAAACTCCTTCTAATGTCTGGGCCATTTTGATTCAAACTTCAAATGTTTCCAAGGCAACTCCGTTCCAAAATAACTAAAATCGCTCCGCTCTGACGAACAAGATGGCCACAGAGCTGAAAATAGATAATTCGTCATGTACCCTGAACGGTTTCACCTGATTCTCTCTAGGGTTGACAAGTACAATCAGATGAAAGCGAAAGTTCGTGGGTGTCAGAAAGAAGGCGTTGGCTTGTCAGAAGAGGGAAAAAAACAGCTATTACGGCGTGCGAGAGACAAAGCCATAATGACAACCTGTATGAAGCTGTTGGAAGAGCTCCGCCAAGCTGAAACCAGTGGCACCTTTCAATGAACATTTCTTGCTGGTGAGCTTAAAAGAGCGCGGACCGGTCAACGCCCCAAGGGGGTCGGCCGGCGCGAGTGGGGCCGTCCCCAGGGGCTCGAGAGTTTCACGCGACGGACTCTTGTATGTTTGAAGGCCGGCTGCAACATGTACTGGCAGGCTCGGCCCACAACTAGTTGGTGCATTCGCCCTCCATGCTGCTAGTGGTTGTGGGCGTGCAAGGCGGTAGGCCGGGCCCTACCTGTTCTTTTTGTCCCAGAACCCCACCCTATATACATGTAAAATGGTTTAGGGCCCGTCAGGGGCGTGGGGCGGGCCCTATCACGTAAACTATGCTTGTCTCTTCCATAACAGAACATCCGCCGCAAGAGGTGCACAATTCGTACCCATCGTCCGTCCGTTAACATTTTCTTCAAACGACATCTCCTAAATCACTGATCGGATTTTGACCAAACTTCACAGGAATGGTCCTTAGGTGGTCCCCTTTCAAAGATATTCAAATGGTTCCGGTCCATTGCACATCAAGGTCACGGGAGCCAAAAATAGATTTTTAATGAAAACTTAAAAATCTTCGCCTCTGAAACCACAAGGTTCGATATTTGGTGTGTAGCTTAATTTAGAGGACCTCTACCAAGATTGTTCAAATTATAGCCCTTGGGCCAAAATGCCCCCACCTGAAGCCCTTTGGTTTTACATTAACTTATATAGGGAAAACATTTAAAAATCTTCTTGTCTGGAATCAGAAGGCTCAGGTGTTTGATATTTGGTATGAAGCTTCGTTTTGTTGACTTCTATCACGATTGTTCAAATTATAGCCCTTTGGTTTTACATTGACTTATATAGGGGAAACCTTTAAAAAAAATTCTCTGAAACCAGAAGGCTCAGTTCCTTGATATTTGGTATGGAGCTTTGTCTAGTGAACATAGACAAAGACAGTTCAAATTATAGCCCTGGGGCCGAAAATGGCCCTGCCCCGGGGCCCACAGGTTTTATTTAGACTTATATAAGGAAAACCTTTAAAAATAGTCTTGTTTGAAACCAGAAGGCTCCGGTCTTGGATATTTGGCATGAAGCTTCACCTTTTAGACCTCCCTAAGAATAATGCAAATTATAGTCCTGGGGCCAATAACGGCCCTCGACAGGGCCCACTTGTTGCACTATTGATCAGGTGAGCGATCCAGGGCCATCATGGCCCTCTTGTTTCAACATAGTATGTCGTTTTAAAGATATAATTCTAGCCTTTCATTGGTTAGTGTTATCACGAGGAAACCATGGCGCATATTTCAAGACATTCGATTACAGAAAATGCCTGTTTTTGACCTTGCCATCACCTTAGAGTTACGGCCACTTAATTGCTGAAAATACCTACCTTGTAATCACTGTAGCGCCTTCAGTTTTGATTGGCGCTGTCTGAAACTTATATGTAAGGAGGCTGTGGATAAACACCCAGGTGAGTTCGAAAACCGGCAAGGTCGGCCCATTAAATATAGAGTTACGTCCCCTTGATTGCTGAAAATGCCTATTTTGGACATTGTCATCACTGTAGCACCTTCAGTTTTGATTGGATCTTTCTGAAACGTACATATACGTAAGTCTGGGTAAAAAGCTCCTAGTGGACTCGGCGAATTTGTCACATATTGAAAACAACTGAATAGCCCCGCCTGGTCAATATTATCTGCGACTACAATACACATTTCGATAGCACACCCGTGCGATACAGTGCATTTTTCACGTGTTCAGAAAGGCTCCTTTTCTGATGAAAATCCGGCTTATTTTTCTTACTTATACCAAAACATAGGTTGTGGGTGCTCGTTAGAACCGCCTCATTGTATGAAGTTGGGTTAAGGGTTGTTTGTTTCACAGTCTTTTTCACGTGATGAGATTGTGGGTACTGTGTAGCCGCAATTGTATTTTAGTAGAAATAAGAAAAAAAAACAACAAATAACAATCTATCATCTAAAGTTTCGTTCCTTTTGGGTCGATTGGTTTACAATCGACCCAATGTTATAAAGGACAGAAACTGAATTCGTGATGTTGTCCACGTGACTATCGAAATCAATGTAAATAGCAGAGTTAGCTCAGCGTGTTGCGTAAAAGGGTTATCTGTAAATTCTGGGCTGTAATCATGGTTTGGGCTTGGCATAAAGTGTAGACCCAGATCAGACGCCGCCGAATGCGGCGTCTGATCAGGGTCTACACTGTTTGCTTACAGAACCGGAATTTAAGGGTGAGCCACCCAAACGCAGCGTCTGAGCATGGTCTTTATGGTTTGCTTACTGGCAGCACAGGAATTTAAGGGTTAAATGTCTAAGTGTAAGTCCTCGTTCCAAATCTACACTCGGAGACAATCGACCCACCAGTGCTCTCAGTGCTTTGATTTTTTTTTTCGGCGGTGGAGTTTACACTTCATATATTTATATAGGCAGGTTTTCGCAGACTCTTCTTTGTTTTCACACTATAAAAATACATACATCACGTGAACAAGTCCGTGAACTGAAGACCCCCCTAAATCCCACTTTATATAAAGAAAACTGGGGTTTACTTATTTCTGCTCCAAGACATAGGTTGTGGGTACTCGTTAGAACCGCCTCACTGAGGCGGTTCTAACGAGCACCCTCAACCAATGTTTTGAACATTTATTACAAAAATATCAAGGATTTTCATCTAAAAAGTAGTCATTTTGGAGATGTGAAAAATCCACTATGTCGCACGGGTGAGTTGGGCATATCGAGTTTGTATACGTCAACTACGGCCCGACCCGCACACGAGTACTGGTAAACCGCTTAGAGGATCTAAGCCTGCCCAGGCAAAGCAGTGCGAGTCGGCCCGTCCATGCTTATAAACCCAATTGGTTTCATTGGGCTGCAGGGCTTGAGATGTTATTTCATCTCAATGTCGGGTGAAAGTCCCACACAATTGGAAGCAACGTCTCCAAAATGACTTTTACAGTGTTGACGGGGACGTTAAACCTCAAACCAAACGATCACACTATAAAAATGTGTAGAAGGGCAGGTCGATTTTGAAACGTCAGCTGTTTCTGAAATATAAACAGCCGAATGCGATGTAATTTTCACAATTTTGCTGAGTTGATCAACGGAGACGCCTCTTGGAGTTTAAAGTAAGAAATCGTTTTTTTATTCATTTATCCATTCCTTTGTTTCTTTCCTTATTTATATATTTTTATTTATTAAAATGAAATGTTTAATTTTATACTTTCAAAAACATAGGGTATGGGTACACTTTAGAAAATTTTCCTTTTTCGGTGGTAAAAGTTAGAAATCGCTTTTTTTTTTTTTCATTAAATTATTCATTCTTTGTTTCTTTCCTTATTTATATATTTTATTTATTAAAATGAGATGTTTAATTTTATACTTTCAAAAACATAGATTATGGGTACTCTTTAGAAACTTTCCTTTTTCGAGGGTGAAAGTAAGAAATCTTTTTTTTTTTTTTTTTTTTTTTTTTTTTTTTTTTCATTAAATTATTCATTCATTTGTTTCTTTCCTTGTTTATATTTTTTATTTATTAAATGAAATGTTCAATTTTATACTTTCAAAAACATAGATTATGGGTACTCGTTAGAATATTTTCCTTTCTCGGTGGTAAAAGTAAGAAATCTTTGTTTTTTTATTCAATTATTCATTTCTTTGTTTCTTTCCTTATTTATATTCTTTATTTTTATTTAGGAAAGGTCTATTGCCAGTCGACTGGCAATAGCCAAAACACGTTAAAATGGCTATTGACAGTCGACTGGCACTAGCCATTTCAACGTATTTTGGCTATTGCCAGTTGCTTCTTGTTTTTTTTTTTTTTTTTTTTTTTTTTATTTATTTATATCATACGATTGTTATTATTTTTACAGCAGGTCATATTTCATATACACCATGATCCTGGACAAACAAACATATACTGCGCCGCTCCGAGGCGGTTCTAATGTTTGTCTATCCTCAACGGTTTTTAGCAGTAAATCAGCTAACAGGTCCTTATGAGGACCACCACCTCTGTTAAAACCACTTTATACCGCTTACAGGGGCATACCTCAATGTCCTATATTCTTTGCTTATAACATAGATTTTTGATAACGGATAGAAGCGTTTCTAACCAGTATTCCCAATCTATGTTTAGACTGAAAAAAAACCTCAAATTTCAGCTAAACGATGCTAGTTCTGGAGATAAAATGGGGTTAGCTTAAGATTTTCTTTCCTGATTCCCTTCTACATACATTCATGTATCCTACTACATACATGGGTATTGCGTCGCATCGAGGCGGTTCTAATAAGTGCCCATCATCATCGGTTTAGTAGTTCTAACAAGTCCGTATAAGGAACACTTCTGTTAGCCACTCTTTATGCAGAGAAAGTAAAATTTACATGGGTGTACCGTATTCTCATATCATAGATTTTGGAAATTTCTATCGAATACCCACAATCTATGATTCGACTGAAACATTATGTATATAAACCCTATTGGTTTCATTGGGTGGCAGGGCTTGAGATGTCATTTCATCTCAATGTCGGGTAAAAATCCCACACAATTGAAACAACGTCTCCAAAATGACCTATACTGTGTTGACGGGGACGTTAAACCTCAAAACAAATGAATTGGGGTGCGGAACTAATTAAGCTTCTTGGCATATTAAATACTCGTCATACAACTATGAAGGAACTATGGCAAGTGGGGTATGTCCAAGGGGTTTTTGTCCACCTAAACATATGATGGTGGGGGGATTTTGTCCGCCTTTACAAAAAGGGGAGGGGAGTGGGATTTGTCCGTTTGATTTTATCCGTGATTCGGAGAAAATAGTGTTTACGGCGGTATTCATTTTTTCAGTTATTACATAGAGTTTCGTTAGAAAGGTGGATATAAAGAGCAACGATAATCTACGCTTTGGCTAGAAAAAAAAGACGAAGAAAACTATTGAACATGATTACAACCAATTACCGTGTTTTTTTTTTTTTTTTTTTTCAAAGACTTTCTTTCCTACATTCGTTAGATTTTGTTCAAAACATAGATGGTGGATACTTATTAGAACCACCTCTTCTGACTAGAAATAAGAAAAAGACTGAACATGATTAAGCTCAGTTCTGTGACTTTTCTTCCGTGACTTTTTTCCTACCCAAAACTGTGACTTTTATTTCCGTGACTTTTTTTTTTTCCTGTGACTTTTTTTCTTCTACATTCAGTTATGTACATACCTTTGGGAGACGCGATCATCTAGGTGGTCAGATGCTTGATCAGACACTGTTACTCAAAACCTTTTTTTTACTTGTCTTATGTTCTAGTGTATTTGAATATCCCCATAAAATTCATCACGCAAATATGCCTATATAATTTGCCCCCCCCCCCCCTTGACCCCACATTCATGTAGTAAAACTGGGGTTTACAGGGAAAAACATTATTTTTCTTATTTCCGCTCTCAAGTATAGAACGTGGGTACTCGTTAGAACCACCTCAATGAGGCGGTTCTAACGAGTACCCACAATCTATTTTTGAGCACAAATAAGAAAAATATCACAAGTTTTTATCATTAATATATTTTTTTAATTTTTGACGTTTAAGTTTACAATGTATTTGTATAGGCGCGCTTACGTAATGTTGGGAAGGATATGCCTTTACTAACAGTGAACAAACCGTGAAGACCCATTTCAGACTTACTCAGGCGGTTCTAACGAGTACCCCCAAACCTATGTATTGGCATCACCAATTTTCTCTATATAAAAGAGGGGTTTAGTGAGGATGATTATGACACGGATATGTTTACATGATGTGGACACTCATTAGAAGCGCCGTATAATACATATATTGAAGCGTGTTATGGGTACCAGTAATCATAATATACCTATAAGCCTGCGCCGAAAAATGTTGATAGATAGTGACAGGTTCAATATGACCAATTAGTACAAAGGCTGATCACAGAAGTTTATGGCTTAAACCTTCCAACCATGTAGACCGGTTCATATACCTTTGCAAACAGTGTAGATCCAGATTATACTCAAAATGCACCGTCTCATCAGCAAGTTAGCTAATTAAACTGGGACCCGGTACAGAGAATTATATTACAAGTTTATTCGATTCCTTCAGAACATGATAAGCATGTGTGTGCGTGTGTGTGTGTGTGTGTGTGTGTGTGTGTGTGTGTGTGTGTGTGTGTGTGTGTGTGTGTGTGTGTGTGTGTGTGTGTGTGTGTGTGTGTGTTCGGGTTTAACGTCGCTTTCAACAATTTTTCAGTCATATCACGACGGTGTCTGGTTGCGCCAGGGAGCTCAATGCTCACTTTTATAGTGCTGCTTCACTGAAGTATCATGTCCCAGACACATTACATGATACCACACCCAGTCACATTATCCTGACACTTGGTCGACAAGTCCTAGCTCTACCCCGTAAATCTGAGTGCCAAGCGAGGAGCAGCTAGTACCATTTTTAACGACTTTGGTATGTCGCGGCCCGGGATCGAACCCGTGACCTCCCGTTCCCGGTGCGGACACTCTAACAACTGAGCTATCGGGGCCGGTATGATAAGCATGTAATATGAGGTGCAAACAATATTGTTTGGAACATAGGCTGTATGTAGACGGCTAACCATGTAGACACCCACACTGCAAAGCCCTTACATACCACATACACACGCACAAAGTAGATACAGACTCTCTGAATCATGTTCATTCGTCGTGATTATAAATGAATGTATTGCTATCGGGGACGTAACCCGGAATAACGAATTATTTGTAGAAATTTACATAGGCGCCTTAATTTCCAGTCGACTGTCACGAGCCATTTTAACGTATTTTGGCTATTGCCAGTCGACTGTCACTAGCCATTTTAACGTAATTTGGCTATTGCCAGTCGACTGTCACTAGCCATTTTAACGTATTTTGGCTATTACCAGTCGACTGCCAATAGCCACTCCGTTTTAGGAATAGCCATTGTAACGTATTTTGGCTATTACCAGTCGACTGTCAATAGCCACTCCGTTTTATTTATTAAAATGAAATGTTTAATTTTATGCTTTTAGGAATATTTACTGGTAATATAATCAGAGGTGTGTTGTTTTAGACAAATATATGAATACACGGAAAGCAACACCAAGCTTAAAACATTAAACAAAATGTATTTTTATTTACAAAATGTTACCTATTAAATCTTTCTAAATAAAGATTGTGGGTACTCGTTAGAACCGCCTCCATGAGGCGGTTCTGACGAGTGCCAACAATCTATATTTTGAGCAGAAATAAGAAAAATATCACAATTTTTCATCATAAAATTTTCATTTTTTCGGCGATAAAGGTGGCAATGTATTTGTATAGGCGCGTTTGCGTAATGTAAATCGTTCTGATTTAAGAAATAATTTCAACACAGTACATCTTCACCACTTATCCAAATATGGTCCTTTATAGAACTTATGATGTCATTTTATAAAGTTCTCTTCTTATTTGCTCTTATTGAGCAGTAAGCCCAAAATAAATAATAAAATTTTGTAATGTAACACAGAATTGTTGGGCCTAATCTTTTTTCGGATCAAAAATGAGAAATTCATGCAACTGTGCTCGCATATGTAGTTGAAAGGCTTTTATTAGGATCTGACCCACTTGAACACCACTTTTATATACTAAAAATGGGGTTTGCAGAAGTATACGTTATTTTTTTTATTTCCGGTCAAAAACATTGATTGTGTGCTCGTTAGAACCGCCTCTTTGAGGCGGTTCTAACGAGTACACACAATCTATATTTTGAGCAGAAATAAGAAAAATATCACACTTTGTCATCTAAAAATTTTCCTTTTTCGCTGGTACAATTTACAATGCATTTGTATAGGCGTGTTTTCGTAATGAATAAACGGAAAGCAACACCAAGCTTAAAACATGAAACAAAATGTATTTGTATTAACAAACTGTTACATAAATCTTTCTGATTTAAGAAATAATTTCAACACAGTACATATTCCCAGCCCATTGGGGCTTGAAGAAATAAATGGGCTGCATGATGCTTCCACGCAGAGCTACGTCCGGCCGCACACGAGTACTGGTTAACCACTTAGAGGATCTAAGTCTGCCCAGGCAAAGCAATGCGAGTCGAACCGTCCATGCTTATAAACCCTATTGGTTTCATTGGGCGACGGGACTTGAGATGTCATTTCATCTCAATGTCGAGTAAAAGTCCCACAAAATTGGAAGCAATGTCTCCAAAATGACCTTTACAGTGTTGGTTGGGACGTTAAACCTCAATTCAAACAGATCTTCTCCACTTATCCAAATATGGTCCGTTATAGAACTTATGATGTCAATTTATAAAGTTCTCTTCTTATTAGCTCTGACTGAGCAGTAAGCCCGAAATAAATATTAATATCTTGTAATGCAACAACAGAATTGTCGGACCTAATCTTTGTTCGGATCAAAAATGAGAAATTCATGCAACTGTGCTCGCATATGTAGTTGAAAGGCTTTTATTAGGATCTGACCCACTTGAACACCACTTTTATATACTAAAAATGGGGTTTGCAGAAGTATACGTTATTTTTTTTATTTCCGGTCAAAAACATTGATTGTGTGCTCGTTAGAACCGCCTCTTTGAGGCGGTTCTAACGAGTACACACAATCTATATTTTGAGCAGAAATAAGAAAAATATCACACTTTGTCATCTAAAAATTTTCCTTTTTCGCTGGTACAATTTACAATGCATTTGTATAGGCGTGTTTTCGTAATGAATAAACGGAAAGCAACACCAAGCTTAAAACATGAAACAAAATGTATTTGTATTAACAAACTGTTACATAAATCTTTCTGATTTAAGAAATAATTTCAACACAGTACATATTCCCAGCCCATTGGGGCTTGAAGAAATAAATGGGCTGCATGATGCTTCCACGCAGAGCTACGTCCGGCCGCACACGAGTACTGGTTAACCACTTAGAGGATCTAAGTCTGCCCAGGCAAAGCAATGCGAGTCGAACCGTCCATGCTTATAAACCCTATTGGTTTCATTGGGCGACGGGACTTGAGATGTCATTTCATCTCAATGTCGAGTAAAAGTCCCACAAAATTGGAAGCAATGTCTCCAAAATGACCTTTACAGTGTTGGTTGGGACGTTAAACCTCAATTCAAACAGATCTTCTCCACTTATCCAAATATGGTCCGTTATAGAACTTATGATGTCAATTTATAAAGTTCTCTTCTTATTAGCTCTGACTGAGCAGTAAGCCCGAAATAAATATTAATATCTTGTAATGCAACAACAGAATTGTCGGACCTAATCTTTGTTCGGATCAAAAATGAGACATTCATGCAACTGTGCACGTGCATGTAGTTGATTTGTTTGTTTGTTTGTTTCATTTGAGGTTTAACGTCCCCGTCAACACTGTAAAGGTCATTTTGGAGACGTTGCTTCCATTTTTTGTGGGACTTTTACCCGACAATGAGATGCCGAGGTGACGCGTGCGTTTGTTTGTCTGATTTGAGGTTTAACGTCCCCGTCAACACTGTAAAGTTTACTTTGGAGACGTTGCTTCCAATTTTGTGGGACTTTTACCCGACATTGAGATGAAATGACATCTCAAGCCCTGCCGCCCAATGAAACCAATAGGGTTTAATAGCATGGACGGTCCGCCTCGCACCGCGGTTCCTGGACAGGCTTAGATCCTCTAAGGGTTTACCAGTACTAGTGTGCGGGCCAGATTCAGCTCTGCGTGGAAGCAGCATGCAGCCCATATATTTCTTCAAGCCCCTATGGGCGGGGGCCTTGCATGTAGTTGAAAGGCTTTCATCACGAAAAACACACCTATACAATTCTGACCCACTTAAACCCCAGTTTTATATAGTAAAACTTGGGTTTGCAGGAGTATACGTTATTTTTCTTATTTCCGCTCAAAAACATAGATTATGTGTACTCGTTAGAACCGCCTCGATGAGGCGGTTCTAACGGGTACACACAATCTATATTTTGAGCAGAAATAAGAAAAATATCACAATTTGTCATCTGAAAATTTTCGTTTTCCGGTGGTAAAATTTGCAATGCATTTGTATAGGCTAGTTTTCTTTCGTAATGGCTCCGGGTTCTTCAGTTCTCTCTCACAATTATATTTCAGTGTTTAATTTGATTTGCGTGTATGCCCCACTTTCGGACTCGGTTCATTTATTGCCATTATTCATTTGTGGAACAAAAATGATCCGGAATTTAAAAGAGCTTTCAGAACTGCCAATTATTTTGTTTCCAGAAAACATAATCAGCTACTTTTCTTTGCTTTTCATCTACGTTTCTTAGTTTTAGCATTTTTGTACCATTTTAAAATTATGAGAATTTGCTTGGTCCGAATAAGGATTAGAGCCAACATTATATGTGTGTTTGTTTGATTTGACCCCGTCAACACTGTAAAGGTAATTTTGTAGACGTTGCTTCCTATTTTGTGGGACTTTTACCCGACATTGAGATGAAATGACATCTCAAGCCCCGTCGCCCAATGAAACCAGTACGGTTTATAAACATGGACGGGCCATCTCGCACCGCTTTACCTGGGCAGGCTTAGATCCTCTAAGCTGTTTACCAGTACTCGTGTGCGGGCCGGTTTCAGCTCTGCGTGGAAGCATCATGCAGCCCATATATTACTTCTAGCCCCGATGGGCGGGGGCCGTTGTACCATTTTAAAACTATGAGAATTTGCTTGTTCCGAATAAGGATTAGAGCCAACAGTATATTATGTAGACTCAGTGTTTGCGTTAAAACGTTCTGTATTACGAAAACACGCCTATACAAATACATTGTAAATTTTATCGCCGAAAAAAAAACACGAACATTTTAAGATGAAAAGTTGTAATATTTTTCTTATTTCTGCTCAAAATATAGATTGTGGATACACGTTAGAACCGCCGCATCGCGGCGGTTCTAACGAGTATCCACAATCTATAGTTTAGAGCAGAAATGAGAAAAAAAATAAGGTTTACCCCTGTAAACCTCAGTTTAACTATATAAAAGTGGGGTTCAGGGGGTCAAATTATATGGGTGTGTTTTTATGATGAAAGTTGGGCAATGTTCATCCGAGTGTTTCAGTTAATGTCCCCGTCAACACTGTAAAGGTCATTTTGGAGACGTTGTTCACAATTTTGTGGGACTTTTACCCGACATTGAGATGAAATGACATCTCAAGCCCTGTCGCCCGATGAAACCAGTATGGTTTATAAGCATGGACGGGCCATCTCGCACCGCTTTACCTGGGCAGGCTTAGATCCTCTAAGCTGTTTACCAGTACTCGTGTGCGGGCCGGTTTCAGCTCTGCGTGGAAGCATCATGCAGCCCATATATTACTTCTAGCCCCGATGGGCGGGGGCCGTTGTACCATTTTAAAACTATGAGAATTTGCTTGTTCCGAATAAGGATTAGAGCCAACAGTATATTATGTAGACTCAGTGTTTGCGTTAAAACGTTCTGTATTACGAAAACACGCCTATGCAAATACATTGTAAATTTTATCGCCGAAAAAAAAACACGAACATTTTAAGATGAAAAGTTGTAATATTTTTACTTATTTCTGCTCAAAATATAGATTGTGGATACACGTTAGAACCGCCGCATCGCGGCGGTTCTAACGAGTATCCACAATCTATAGTTTAGAGCAGAAATGAGTAAAAAATAAGGTTTACGCATGATGCGGTTCCAACGAGTACCTACAATCTATATTTGGAGCAGAAATAAGAAAAATTACACACTTTTTCATCTTAAAAGTTTCATTTTTTTTCAGCGATAAAGGTGGCAATGTATTTGTATAGGCGAGTTTGCGTAATGAATAGCGACCCGGTCTTTTGATATAATCACATTGTCCTGGGTATTCTTACATACACAAGCGGCTAACCAGTACAGTGCATATTCATGCTGAAAACTGTCCTTCTTGAATAAGTGGGTGAGAGAGAATGATGGTAGAAAAGATTTCATGATCAGCCTCCAAGAAGGAATGTTGTCGACCAGACAGGTATTAAATCGCGACCTCGTGATCAAAATATCAAAAGCACATGTTTGTTCTGAGAATTGATATGCTCTTCGACCACATGTAGAAACACAAACTAGGTATACGAAATATTTTGATATATATATAAAACGCTGTTTCTGGGATATAGTGGAATATAGTCCAGTCCTGGCAGTCCTCAGACTGCTTTTTATATATGCTTTGCACAAAGCATATATATAAGTTTGTACAAAATTTAAATATTCCCTCCCACAGACTCGCAGGTGCATTGTTTGTTGGAAATTCTGGATATATTCTTGTCTAAAAGTTCTCTGGTGGGGTTTTCCCATAGTACTATTACGCTGTAGTACTATTACGTTGTACTACTATTACGCTGTAATAGTATTACAGTGTAATTACAGTGTAATACTATCATCCTGAAATATTATTACTTTATAATACTATTACGCCATAATACTATTACGCTGTAATATTATTACGCTGTAATACTATTACGCCGTAATACTATTACGCTGTAATACTATTACATTGTAATACTATTACTGTAATACTATTACGCTGTAATACTATTACGTTGTAATGCCTTCTAAAGCAGATTTATAAATAATGTCTCTTTTATTGCTCCTAATACACAACTCCAGTAATTTTATTGATTCCACACACTTATCTTCCGTTTCTAAATTAATTTTTATTTCGTCACTAATCCTCCTCTCTTCTGAATATGATTCTAACAATTTATTTTTAACTTCCTGCTTAACAACGCTCCGTGTCCGCTTGAGCATAAAAAAATTAAATTATCGCCCTCTCAATAACACCTGAATCATCCTCAACACTCTATCATACTCAATCTTGCAATTTCCTGCTTAAAAGGTTTTATAGAGTTAAAATATCTCTGTTTTTCTCTAAAATTCTTTCCACCACACTTATCACAGATTTGATATTTTGCTGTAGTACCTTTACCACATTGCAAACATTTCACTACTTTACTTTTGTTATGTTTTATAATAAAATTATGAGCCTTGCAGTATATAGAATGCTTTACTGATTTGTTTTTACATGGTTTATTTGAACCTAACGGCAACATAGCACATATATTTTGCATCTTTGCTTTTTCTATATCCATTTTTATTATTATATTTAAAAAAAATTTTTTATAGTTTAAAAGAAAACAAAAAATGAGTTCTGTAGAGAGACTGATACAATTGCATAGTGAAGGAAGAATTAGTGATGAGGCTTTAGACAAGGGTCTTAAATCCTTAAATATTGAGAAACAGAAGAGTGATGCACCACAACAAACTTCTGCATTAGATAATCTGCGTAAAAGACGTAGAAATAAAAAGAAAAGAAAACAAGCCGTCAATGCAGAAGTAATAAATGATGATATAAAATTAGTTGATAATCCATTACGCAATTACTTCAAAGCGTATGAAATAGATGCTCATAAATATAAAGACCCAAATATTTTGTTTAATGATAAAAAATCTGTCATTATAGATAAAATTAATGAAAACATTAAAGAATACAATGGTATTAAATTTTCAATTGGGTTATCTATAAAGTTTTTTAAAGATGAACTTAATGGTGAAAGAAAAGAAGTTATCGGTGCATCACACGGAGAACAATGTGCAGTTCTTAATGAAAATAATTTAGATGAAAACTATAACAAACAAACAACTTATATACAAACATGGATTGAAAAATTCACAAATACCGCAACAGGTTTAGAAATTGACCATTGTATCAAACTCTATGTTAACATAGCAAAATATGAACCACTTAAAGGCTCATCAAACATTTCTTTACCTGAAGCATTGGCAAACAAAAAAGCAATAATCAACGTGCAAAACGACGATGATAGATGTTTAGAATGGGCTCTTAAATCAGCTTTATATCCAGCAAAGAATAATGTTTCGAATAAATATAGCTACACTAAATGCCCTAATCTGAATATGGAAGGAATTGACTTTCCCACACCAATCTCACAAATACCAAAAGTTGAGAAACAAAACAATATAGCAATCAATGTTTATGGATATACAATCACAAAAAAGACAGAGAAACTTACTGTATTTCCATATCATATTTCAAATCAATCAAATGATAAAGAAAGAATTAACCTGCTTTTGATAACAGAAGTTGAAGAGGAAATTGATGATAATGAAGAAGGAGAAATAGATGAAAATTATAATCCAGATGAAAAACCACAAAAGGAAACAAAATATCACTACTGTTGGATTAAAAGCCTAAATAGATTACTTCGTAATCAGAATAACAAACACGGAACTACTTACTTTTGTGAAAGATGTCTTCACGGTTTTTCAAGAGAAGACCTACTAATCAAACACAAAGAAGACTGTGAAGGCATAAATAAATCTCCAATGCGAATAGAAATGCCATCAAAAGGTCTTATCAAGTTTAAAAACCATCAAAATCAAATGCCCGTTCCATTTGTTATCTATGCTGACTTTGAAGCACAAATCAAACCCAAATCACAACAAAAAGGAGACAAATCAGAAATAACAAGCGAACATGAAGCGTGTGGATTTGGATATCAAGTTGTTAGATATGATGGTAAAGCAGACAAACCAGTAATATACAGAGGTGAAGATGATGCAGAGGTTTTTCTAAATCATTTAGAATGTGAAGTAGAAAACATTAACAACGTTTTCAAACATCCTAAAAAAATAATAATGACAGAAAAGAACATACAAGATTATGAAGAGGCTACTCATTGTTGGATATGTGAAAAAGAAATTGATAATGAAAAGAATCCAAAAGTAAAAGACCACTGTCATTTCACAGGAGAATATAGAGGACCAGCACACAAATCTTGTAATCTAAAACTTGCAATCAAACCAAAATAAAACCAAAATTCCAGTTGTCTTCCACAACTTAAAAGGTTATGATAGCCATCTAATAATGCAGAAAATACACAAAGCAAGTGGAAACATTACTTGTATTGCAAATAATGCAGAGAAATTCATCTCATTCAGCATTGGACAACTGAAATTCTTAGACAGTTTTCAATTTATGGCTTCCTCTCTTGAAAAGTTGGTAGATGGAGCAATTGGTTATAGTTCAATATGTCCAAAATGTAATTCTTCAGAAGATACAAATATCAATGAACAATGGTTATTAATAGGAAAATGTAAAAAATGTCATAATATAAGATACACACAACTAAAAAAATTACCAATACTCTCAGAATATACAAACAATTCACACATTCTTTCTCGTAAAGGTATCTATCCATACGAATATATTGACAGTCAAGAAAGATTCAATGAAACTGAACTACCACCAATAGACAAATTCTACAGTTCTCTAACAGATGAAAGTATCAAACAAAAAGACTATGAACACGCTCAAAAAGTATGGAAACAATTTAACTGTAAAACACTTGGTGATTATCATGATTTATATCTCAAAACAGATATTCTCTTACTTGCAGATGTTTTTCAAAAGTTTAGAGAAACCTGTATGAATAACTATAAACTTGACCCTCTACATTACTACACTGCACCTGGTCTATCTTGGGATGCTCTTCTAAAATACACAAAAATAGAATTACAACTTCTATCAGATTTGGACATGCATCTTTTCATTGAAAAAGGAATGAGAGGTGGAATAAGTATGGTATCTAAAAGACACGCCAAAGCAAACAATAAATATGTAGCAGATTATAATCCAGACAATTACATAATGTATTTAGATGAAAATAATTTATATGGTCATTCAATGAGTCAACCACTTCCATATAGTGGTTTCAAATGGATAACTAATAAAGATTTTAATAGATGGAGAACTTCAACCACTAAAAAAAGGTAGAGGAAGAATATATGAAGTAGATTTAGAATATCCAAAACATTTACATAAACTACATAATGACTATCCACTTGCACCTGAAAAATTAGCAATTAAAAAAGAATGGTTATCCGACTATCAAAATGAACTAATTGAAAATAGTATGTTAAAAACAGAAAAACTTGTCCCCAATCTAATGGATAAGAAGAAATATGTAGTACATTACAAGAACTTGAGACTATACAAACAACTTGGTATGAAAATAACAAAAATACACAGAATATTAGAATTTGATGAGAAACCTTGGATGGAACCTTACATACGTCTGAATACAGAAGTACGTAAAAAAGCAAAGACTACATTTGAAAAAGATTTCTTTAAACTTATGAACAACTCAGTATTTGGCAAAACAATGGAAAACATACGTAAAAGAGTTGATATTAAATTAGTCAAAACAGATGGCAGTGAAAATGAAAAAATCCGCAAGATAATAGCCAAACCAAACTTCAATCGTAGAGTAAAGTTCTCTGATGAGTTATCTGCCATTCAAGTGAATAAAACAAGATTAACTCTAAATAAACCAATATATGTTGGCTTCTATGTTTTAGATTTATCAAAACATCTTATGTATGATTGGTATTATAATACATTGAAAAAAAAGTATGGTAATAACTGCACCTTGTTGTAGACCGACACAGACAGTTTAGTAGTAGATATCAAAACCAAAGATGCTTACAAAGATATGTCTGAAATGAAAGATGAATACGATTTCTCTGATTATCCAAAAGAACATCCACTATACGATGAAACAAACAAGAAGGTCATAGGTAAGATGAAGGATGAATGTGCTGGTGTTCCAATATCAGAATATATTGGTCTTCGTCCTAAACTATATTCAGTATTAAGAGCAGATGAACAAGTCATCAAAAAAGCGAAAGGAACAAAAAAATATGTAATAAAAAAACAAATCAATTTTGAAAACTACAGAGATGCATTATTCAACAAAAAGAAATACACACACTCAATGAACATGCTACGCTCAATGCATCACAACATATATGGATTAAAAGTAAATAAGACTACACTTTCTCCTTTAGACACAAAAAGATACATAGCACCAGATGGAATCACGACATACGCGTATGGGTATCAGCCGGAACAATAAGTAATTCCTCTTTGACAAACCCTCTCTTAGGTGCAGGAGATTTCAAATAATAAACTCTTATTCCCTGCGTTATAATATGATAGTCAATCTTATGAATATCAACAGACCATACTGGGTCAGTAGCCCTTCTCTTTCCACCACCTTCTAATTCTCCAGGTTGATACAAATATCTAACATTTGCATAAGGACAAATTTCAGCATCAACTTTTCTTGTTATAATTGGAGGAGGTTTTTTCGTCTCCTTATTTAATGCTTTAATAACATCAGATAATCTCTTAACCCATTCTCTGTTTCTTTTTTTAGTATCAATCTCTTTAGCATACTGATAACCAAACAATCTTTCTGCTAAGGTTCTATTAAATCTTTCTACTATTCCTTGGTCTCTGTGTATTTCTTTTCTACCTCTTCTTATTTTGGTATTATGCTTTTCCATCAAAGTTGAAACGGAACTCATAAATTCTCTACCAGGATCAACTTGCAATAGTTTAGGATACTTCAAATGTCTTTTATAAATCTTCTCAAAAGCATTTGCAACTTCTTTACTATCTTTCGACGTCAAAGGTTCGGCTTCTTTATATCTTGTTCCAATATCAACCACTGTTAATGCATACTTGTATGTTTTTCTACCAATAGTATCGTGAGGTAAAAACAACAAATCAGCCTGATGAACTTCATTCTCTGCAGACACATCAAATTTTGGTCTTATTATTCTCTTAGGTGCAGGTAAATATATTTGCCAAATTGCTTGTTTCTTTAAGAACTCTAATGCTTGTTTCTGACTAACCTTTGCTTCTTTTGCTAATTTACTAACTGCTGAGTGTCCTTTCCAGAAACCTTTTGGACTATAGTATATCTTCTCCATTTATTTATATTTAAGAAAATTTTATAAACATAAAAAATGTCAAACAACAATATTCAAAATATCTCAACTGATGAATTTGAAGCGTTGTTAAAAGAACAAAGTCAATTTAGCACAAAGAAATGGACTGATTTAGAAATCAACAACATTTATACAATCACTGACTACAGAACAATTGACACAGACAATGGTGTGAGTGTAATTTTAACTCTCAAAGACAATGGTGAAGTATGGAGTCCTGCACATCTCACAAAGAAGATAGAAGGTAAAGAACCACCATTTTATGTAAGACCACTTGGTTTGAAACCATGTAAGAATAATAAAAAAAATAAATATCATGCTTATGATTTAGTTTTTCCAAAGAAAGAATCAAATTACATGCATTATGTCAAAAAATAAACTTTTTTTTTGCCTACATCAACTTCCAAGCAACAAATCCTGTCAATGCCATACCACCAACAACAAATGCAATCTCTCTATTTTTCTGGTCTTCTGATGGAATGTAAAAATCACTTAATGTAGGTTTTGGTGGTAATGGTGTGGATAAATTATCTGGCAATTGTTTTCCTGTAATATAGTAATACTGTCTCATAGCAGTATCAGCATCACTGAACTCATTCAAAGCATGATGTTCCTTCTTCAGTTGTTCGTTAATAAAATCCAATCTTTCTGTTCTCTTCTCATTCCACGCAGTTGTTGCTGATTCTAATTGTTCCATCGCCTTATCATGCCTCTTTCTCTCTTCATCACTATTGCTACCTATGTGTGAAAATAAATAATTACTACCTGAAAAGGCTAAGGCGTTTGTAATTGCTCCTCCAACCATTAATGCTACTGCACTTGCCATTTTATATAATGGATAAAAAAAAATATTAAAATTACTTCATAATATCTGCTGGAATAATACCTTGCTTAACAAGCATATCCTTTGTTGCCATTGCAAGTAATATATCAATGGACAACATACCAATATCTGTCATATTAAAATCTACTTTTGGTGCTGGTCTTTTCAATAGTTTTCTACCTAATTCTGAATATCCAACAGTTAATACAGTTTCCACTCCAGCATGATATAACATGTTTGCAATTTGTTTTCCGTCTATTGAGGTTGTCATTTTTTTTTTAATGAGAATATTATTTTTTTAAATTAATTAAATTCAAATGGGTCAATTTCTTTTTGTTGTATAATAGGTGCAGGTTGTTGCATCATAGGTTGTTGTGGTACAACTTGTTTAGACTTGTACATATACAATCCTATTCCAACAACTCCAACTGTTATGCATAATGGTATATAATTTTTGTATATATTTATATTCTGTGAATTTGGAGAGCCGACTTCATCATCTTTTGTTATAGATTTTAATTCCATGTTTTCTTTCTTTATAGTTTCAGTCTCCTTTCTTCTTAATTCTGCATTTCTTTTTCTTGCTTCTGCACCTTTCTTACCAGCAGATACTCGTCTTGGGTCTTTTGTTTTAACTTCAGTATCACTCATTTTTTTCTAAGGAGATATTTTCTTTTTTATTAAAATCAATATGTCTTGCTGTTGTTAAAATTGTAGTTAAAGGAGCAAGGTACATTCCATATCTATAGTACAATTCACAACATGAACTTGTCAAAGCGTGATTGATAAAAGGGTCTTCCTCTAAGTCTTTTATTAGTTTGGGTGGATTAACAACATTGAAATACTTTGACACACCCATAACATATAAACTAATGAAAGAATTACCCAATGTCTTAGTCATACTTGCTCCCAATCTTGCTTCATATCTGCAGTAAAGTTTGTTTATTTGTTCTGCTGTCATTGTATCAATGTCTGATAGTTGTAAGTCTTTACCAAGATACTGCTTACTACCACCACCAGCAACAATGGCTGAGAGTCTTTCACGTTTTGTTTCTTGTTCATTATTTTCTGTGTTTTCACATTCAATGTCTTGTAATAGTTCTTCAGCGTCCATTTTTATTTTACGAAATATATTTTTTATTTTAAAAAAATAAAACATCACATATCCGATTATTGATAAGATTGCTGTGTTTGTTATGATTGTTAATATTTCTAACAGCATTGTTTTTTAGTGTTGATATTTTTGTTATATTACTTAATCATTGCATAAGCATTGTATAAGCATTACTTAATCATTGCATAAGCATTGTATAAACATTACTTAATCAATCAACCAACCAATAACCAGTAGGCTGGTCAGTCTTCAAAATTAACTTACGATGCTTCTTTTTTTTCAGTTCTTCTTTTATTCTCTGTCGTTCTTCCAAAGTAGGAATAACATCATTCTCTCTTCAACAATTTTCAAAACTATCTCTATCTTTAGTGTAGAACATGCATAGCCATTTTGTTTGTTCTCTTAAATCTTTTAACACAGAATTATATCTCTGCGAATTAACCCACACTGATTGTTCTGCATGCCTACCAGAAAATGCTAATTCTGATAACATATCTTTTTTCTTTGTTAGTTCTTTCGTTGCACTGCAATCATCAATAATGTAGAGAGTAGAATGACCAGCATATTTATTAAAGAACATTCTTAGTAGTTCTTGTAATTTCTCTTCATCATTAATAATAGGATTAACAATTATAAGATTCTTTGTTTTAGGTTTCCTCACATCACCAATCCACTCACAATTTTTATAAGCCTTGTTCCATTGAATGGTTGGGCAAAGTATAACAATATGTTTAAATACTTGACGATATTCCTCTTCCAAAAGGTCAAGGACAAACTCTGTTTTCCCGCATCCAGTTTGACCACATATAATAGCACAATGAGGATATTTTGGTAGTTCCATTTTTATTTGTAAAAAAAATATTAATAACTGACTTCTTTAAATCTACCATCTTCAAAGTTGATTTGTGCATCTTGTATAACAAACAAATAAAGATTGATTGGTTCATCTGCTCCTGCTTCTTTCGTTATTTGTATTGTGATACCTTCTGATGCATTTTCAATTCTTCTTCCAGAACCATGAAGTGTATTATCATCAGTTGAACGTAAATCCAACCATAAAGCATACCTGTTCGTTAGATATTTTTCTATTGTTGTATCAGTAAAATATAAATCTTTAACGACCATACTTGTTTCTTTGTTTCTTTTTGAATTGAGGGCAAAGAATTTATTTATTTCGTCCCAGTGTTGGTGGGACTTCATTCCTTGACTATACAATTGATTCGGAATCCCTTCTATTGTCATTTCCACTTTTGTAATTTCTGGATTATAATATTCTTCTGTGCTGGCCCTTTCAGGATCTTCGAATAGCATAAGAATTCCTTTCATACTTCTTGCAGGAACATTTAGATTGATATTCCATAGTGTATCAGATTTGTTTTTAGTTATTTTTCTGTGTCTTAGTATTCTGTCATACAAAATAACCATTTTACCATCAACTTGCTGTCTTATTTGTCTTGCTAATTCAGTATCAGAAACAATATCAAATTCCAAACAAATATTTTTGATTGTATAAGATGAAGTTGCATCGCCTGATTTAATTACTTTATTATAATCATTGAATGTAAGTTCATATTCAAGTCTATCACCGAGTCCTGCTTGATAAAAAGGTATATGTGTTTCTAATAGTTCAAAGTCAAGCGGAATACAAAATCTATTACCAAATGCTTTTGCAATGGCTTGATCTTCAGCATCAGTAGAGGCGTTTTCTGCACCCACTCTATGTTTCAACATGTTCTCTTTGCCAATGCCTTGGTATGCCATATTTACGCGTTCTGTAATAGACTTCCATAAATCAATATAACAATGATAGATGTCGCTGTCATCAATTGACATGATTTCATTTCCACTAATTCTAATTGTTGTTTTCTTAATTATTGCTCTTCCTATGTTTTGAAATATAGTTGCATTTACATCTCTAGAGGTTAGTTCAATTTCAAATGCTAATCTGACTGTTCCGGGAACAATAACATCATTACCACTTAGATTAGGAAATCTCACTAACAATTGTTGATTTTGGTCAATAGTTGAAGGGTTATTTGTTATTACTACACTTTGGCGGATGCCTCTCACACCTCGTGGTTCTCTTATTTTTCTGTAAGGGTTTAATTTATTTCCGTAAGCTGACATGTTTTTATTAAAAGATAAAAAATATTTTTAAATAATAAATAAATAATGGCTGAATATGAAAATCCTGAGTATGATAAGGATGATTATGATAAAGAAGCAGAAACATCTTTTACAGATGAAGAAGAGTTTCAGAGAACATTAAATAGTCAGTTTGCTGGTTTGAATGATTTAACCGGTGATGATAGGAAAACTCTGCTTAATAGCATAGGTCAAAAAATGATAGATAGATTTTACGAAAGGAATGAAGAACCTAAACGTAAAATCAAAGGTTTGTATCTCAAGAAAGATGATATAGGGAGACCAATGTTATATGTAAAGGATAGTGATGGTAATAATGTTGCATTAACATATTATCGTTCCAATGCACCAGATGAAATAGCAACATTTTTATCATTTAATACTTTGCAAAGGAAATATGGTGTTGATTTTGTTAGGAATGTATTAGGTGTAGATGATTTTAAACCATCTGCTACAAGACTTAAAGAAGGTAGACTTGCGCTTACAACTTTAATAGAAAACCAGTTGAAAGACACACAATCCATATTATTATCAAGAGAACTTCAATCAAATCTTGATACTGATGTATCATCACAACAAGAAGCACAAGAACTATTAGAAACCACAAATAATGTAGAAACATCTGTGAAAACATTAGAAACATCATTCACTGAAAATGTTAATAGTGAAGCAGGAACACAAACAGATTGGACAAAAAGAGAGATTGATGGAATAGCAAATGCAATGACAACAGTCAAAGAAGAGATAGCAAATGAATTGGCAAAACTGAATGAAACAAATAAAGACTTAGCAAAAGAAACTACAAAATTAGAACAAGCCAAAGCAGACAATGATGAATTTCAAATAGAGAGGATAAGTAGTCGAATCAAAGAGTTAGAAAGTGAGAGAAGTGCAAGATTGGAAGTTATTAATGTTAATAAAGAAAAACTACGTAGTCAGGTAAATAGAATCAAAGAGACTATAAACAAAGTATTAAAAGAAGACACTACATTGGGTGAAAGAATTAGAACATTATTCAAAGAACAAGGTATTACAATTGTTAGTGTTTTAACTGCTTTTGGAATGATTATTGGAGTTATTGTTGAAGCTGTTATTCCTACTGGTGGTGGTACTACTTCAACCCCTCCTTCTCCACCAAAAGGTGGTGTTAAAGATTGGGTTAAGAAACAATTATCAAATCTTGGTAAATTACTTTCAACCCTTGCAGGAAAAGTAGCTACTGCATTACCAGGTGTTATTGGTTCTATTGTGTCTTGGTTGTTGTCTTCTGCGGGTAAAGTTGTTAATTGGTTTGGAGAACATCTATGGGCATTAGTTGTATTGGTTGCTGGATTGTTATATGCATCTGCAAGAGAGTTTATAAGAAAAAAAAGAACTTAATAAATTTCATACATAATTAATAGTCCAATTACAATACTGCCAACTATCAATGCTGTTTTGTTGTCTTCGTGTTGTATTGCTTCTTTTTTTTCAACGGGTTCTTGTAGAGATTTCTTTGTTTTTGTTTCCTGATGTTTTGGTTCTGGTAGAGATTTCTTTGTTTTTGTTTCCTGATGTTTTGGTTCTGGTAGAGTTTTCTTTGTTGGTGTGCCTTGTATAGTTGCAGGTTGTGTAGTAGGTGCAACAGGTTTAACATTTACATCACTATTGAAACCAAGTGTTTGATTTTCTGTTGCAATTACAATTTTATTATTATATCCAGCGATAGTGCCAATTTGTAAAATCATATCACTGGGAGACATATATAATCCAATACCATAAACAAAATCTACTTTACTTCTTGCATATTTGAGTGTGTTTTGATATCTTTGTATTTGACTTGGTAAATCAACTGGACTATTAATAGCGTCTTCAATGTTAGCAAGAAATTGTTTCTGAGCATCAAATCCTGTGCCTATTTTTAGTATTTCTACACGTGTTTGAGATTGTGCTCCTAATAGAGCCCATACAAACATTCTAATACTTTCGTTAATTCGTTCAATTCCTGATCTTTGTTTTACTTCTACTTTGTTAATCCTTTTGATTTGTCTAATATAAACATTGTCCATGCCTCACTAATATCTACTGTATGTGCTATTTTATCATTTGGATTAAAGAATGGTCCGTCACTTCTATGATCTTGTCTATATTTTCCACTTGGTTTAAAATATTGTGTGTAACTCCCTAGACCACTGCATTTAGAACTACTTTCTAATTTTTGACGCCAATCTGTATTAGGTGAAACATTGAATTCATTGCATAACTTTTGATAGGTTGCTTTGTCGTATGGGTTTTTGTAATAACAAAATGATTCATCTGTTGGTAAAGGTGTTTTAAGTTCTTTCAAAATACGAGCAATACAATAATAAATATGAAATGTATATACTGTTTTAGTTAGTCCTGAAGTGTTTTGCAAATGGTCTTGATAACTTACACCACATCCTGCAGTGGCACACCAAACAGCAAAATTTAATTGACATTGCCACCAGTCAAATGATGAATGAAGCCATGTATTCCACGGTTCATTTGTGTGTAATGTTGGATTTTGATAGTTTTGAAATAAGTCGGGAAACGTTACTGGAAAATGGTCGTCTTTGTTAACATAAATCGTTTGTTTTATAAGTTCAATATTTTTTTCGGTATATTTAGTATTGGGGTTATATGATGCATTGGGATTGTACTTGAATTCTTTAGGTATCATTTTTATTATTGATTATATATAAAAAATAAAAATGTATCATACAATTTCGAATATTGACAAGACAATAAACTTGCAACAATACATTGATAACAGAGATGGGAATAAACGTATTGGTTTGAAATCTATAACATATGGTGTTGGATGGTATAATGTTGTTGATGAATATTTGCAGAAGACTGGAGAGAGACCTCATAAGATTATAGATGGTTATTATAGTTTCCAACAAATAGCAGATTTATTTCAAAGTAATAATATTACATTATCTGTAAATGAAACAAATGGAATTGCTTCTTTAATTACACCGGATGAATTGAAGATAAGCAAGGGCTTAAAACAAATGTTGGGGTTTGGAAATAAGCGAAAGTTTGCTGTTAATGAAACTCATTATGGTGAGACTGTAGATTTTGCTGTTTATAAATCATTGTATGTTCATTTGGAACAGATTAATACTTCAAATAATTATTTAGATGGTATGCCGAGTACTGTGTTGGCTGTTGTTCCAGTGGAAAATAAAGAGTTTGGAGAGATAACAACAGTGAGATTTGAGCATCCAGAATATAAGTGTTTGGTGAATGATGCTATAGCAGAATTGAAATTAGAAATCAGGGATGAAAATAACAACAAGGTAATTAATCATCTACCAATTAATTGCGTTTTGGAAATTATATAATTATAATAAAAAATGAGTATATTTGGTGCTAAGAGAAAACACGTAGATGCATTGGGGCTGAAACAAGAAATATTTAATATGAGAAGTCAAGCATTTACACAAATAAATACATTGAATGATAGACATACAGAACTTCAAAATAGAGTTCGGGATATACATCTCAATCATCGGTTGTTATACAATAAAGTTGAAAATACGTCAGACAAAAAATTGATAAGCATCTGTGCAGAGAGCAAAGGACCATTGCAGAAGATTTGGTAATGGTGGTAGAGAGGTAGGTGTTGGATATGTGATGAACTTTTCAGGTCAAATATTGGGTGTGGGGTTATCGAGTAAAAGAATAAGAGGTGATGTATCTGTTGTTGTTTCTATAAATGGAAATCCACAAGCAGGATATGGTATATCATTGAATGATATTTTAAGGAAACACGATAACTTTGCTACACCGTTAAAGGTTAGGGCTGGTGATGCGATTGATTTTGTTTGTCAGACTAATAATGCTACATGTGTTAATACTGTGGCTTCGATGATAATTGAATTATTTATTGAATAAAAAAAATATATGTTATCAAGAAAAAAATGAAACAACCTACTGCACCATTATATCCTGAATTGCCTGTTGAAGATGGGCAGAACTATAGATTACAGAAGATATCTGAGATAGAGAAGACATTAATTAATGAGAGAGATGTGAGAAAAGCATTATACAAGAAATATAAGCGTGGAATAAATATCACTGATGGAGTTGATACTGGTTTGATATCAACAAGTGTTATTTTGGCAGGTGTTGGATTAACTGTTCCAATTATGTTGCCTTTAGAGATTGGTGCTGTTGTGTGTGGGAGTTTGGGTGTGTGTGTTAAACTAATTAGGCGTAAAATGACTTCAAAAGCACAGAAACATTATGAGATTAAAACTATTGCTGATAGTAAGTTGAATAGTATAAAGGATTTGATTTCTAAGGCTTTGACAGACGGACAGATATCTGAGAATGAATTTAAACTTGTGTTGGATGAGTTGGACAAATATAATAAAATTAAAGACAAAATACATTCAAAACAAACAGGATTGAGTGAGGCAGAGAGAAAGAAACTTATTGAGGAAGGCAAGGCTCAAGCAAAGAATGAAATGAAAAAACAGATAGAAAATGCTTGATTTTATTCAATAAAATTACAATAGTAAATGACCCACCACCAAAATATGAAAGTTAATATTTTTTTGCTTCACTTCCGACCTACAATGTTGAAATTTTATAAGAATGTGCATTTTGTATGTTGAAACATATGTACAAAGTTTGGTGGTAATTAGTTGAACCAATGTTATTTTACAACAATTCAAAGACTTGCAGGAAATTCCAAAATGATGCTAGAACTTTGAAATTTTGTGATAATATGTGTATATGCAACCCAAATACATATGCAAAATCTGAGACTAATCGGTTGATGGGATTCCACTTTTAGGAAGACTCAAAGACTTTCAGAAATTCCAAAAGTTGTCATAGGAACTTGGAATTTTAATATGTTATACAGCCTTAAAGTCTTGTTATATGCGCAAAATCTGGTGGTCATTGGATTATGTAAAGGCACTTTCAGGAGGGGTTAAAGTTTTTGCCCCAAAGTGGAATTTTCAAAATTCTTTTTAATATGTTTCTATATAGTGTCTATCCGCGACTTTTGTCGGAGCAGATTTTTAATATCACCTCTAATTATTGTTATCTGAACACTGACTGAGACGCATCACACCTTGTGATAAGGGTTTATCAGTTGTTGACCTATGCGATATCATCTGAATGATACAAAGTGCACATGATACGCCCCTTTTTGTGATGGCGGAATTAAGGTTATACAAACTTGCCCATCCAAATTTAGTCAAGTGTTCTGTTGACCTCGGTCTAATAATGAAAGTTGTGAAAGAAATCTGTGAAGAGTTACACTGGTAATTGGTGAGTATATTTATTTTTATTGGCAATTACAGAATAGTTCTCAATAAATATACTATTTATTAAAAATTACGGCACAATCTTCCATAAAACATTTGCTGTGGATTACGCTGTAATTCAATTCTTCTACTCTGGCTTTCCTATTGAAAATGACTGTTAGAGTTGTCTCTCTTGCTAGAGTTAATTTCAGAATACAAAAATAGTAGACTGAGAAATTTGTGAGATAAGAGAACTGTTAGATAGGAATATATCCAGAATTTCCAACAAACAATGCACCTGCGAGTCTGTGGGAGGGAATATTTAAATTTTGTACAAACTTATATATATGCTTTGTGCAAAGCATATATAAAAAGCAGTCTGAGGACTGCCAGGACTGGACTATATTCCACTATATCCCAGAAACAGCGTTTTATATATATTTTTGCCCAAAATACGGATGTGCATGGCTGTTTGTATACATTGTCGAATGAACAGTGTTAACAGTAAATATCGCCATTCTAAATATCCAATTTCTGCTACAATCACGCAAACACGCCTATATGGTTTTTACCCCGTGGAGCCCCACTTTTATATTGTTAAACTGGGGTTTTCAGGGGTAAACCTTATTTTCCTTATTTCTGCTCTAAAATATTGATTGTGGGTACTCTATATTTTGAGGAGAAATATGAAAAATATCACAATTTTTCATCTTATTTTTTTTTTTATTTTTACGGCAGTAAAATTTACAGTGTATTTGTATAAGCGCGTTTTCGTAATGGCTGCTGTCAACGAAGGGCAGAACCAAGATCGAGGATTGTGGCCACGTTAACTAGATTCAAGCGCCCCAACCGAACCCCAGTAAAAAGTTTTTTACTGACCGTTCCAAGGCGGGTTATCTGTCGTGGTTTATCGTTGGTATAGTTCGTCTCACTAGTGATTTATTTCCCAGCAGGCACTCAACGTTGAACTAACGTTGAAACAACGTTGAAAACGTTGTTTCAACGTTAGTTCAACGTTGAGTCAACGTTTTGTGCCTGCAGGGTTTGTTCTGGATGGCCGTTTGGCCATTTTGTGGGAAAGTAACTATCCTTTCGGCTTTCCGCTTGCGACATTTTCATAATACAGTCGAACTTCAATAGCTCGAACACTTTTGGGACCTCGAAAATCTGTTCGAGATAGGGTGAGTTCGAGCCACTGAAGTTACTGTCAGGAGGCATAACAAGATACTGTTAGACATCTTTTCGGTGTTCTATAATGAAAATGTATGCTGTGTGTTCTCATTAGAATCGCCTCATCGAGGCGATTCTAATGAGTACACACAGCATACATTTGTAAGATAAGAGACTTAAACCTCCTTAATTATCCCCCACTATAGTTCTTATGTAGAGGAATTCGCTAGGGGCTCAAGAATGGGTTCGACTCATCCATGGTAAACGAGCCATGGGTGTTCGAGCCATCGAAGTTCTACTGTAGATAAGATATTTTATTTTCGAGTTTATTGACCATTCTAAGGCGGTTCTTCTGTCGTATTTTTTTTTCTTTTTTTTTTTTTTTTTTTTTTTTTTTTGTTATGGCTGATCTTTGAGTCTGTGTGTATCGATTATATTAGTTTGCTTTGGATAGCCAATTGGCCATTTTGTGGGAAAATAACTGTCCTTTTGGCTTTCCGCTAGTGATGTCTCTATTAGGGTCTAGTTGTTTCATGTTTGTGTTTCTTTCCCTTGGTGTCTCTGACTGGAGCTGCGGGTTAATTGTATCGATTCCTGATTCACTTCTATTTTCTTTCCTGAGTAATTCGCCGGAGTTTACACACCAATAAAATACACAATAGAATTGTATAGGTGTGTTTTCGTGAACAGGAGCATGACCACTTCGTTACATCAAAATGATATATATGTGCATATTACTTTGTTTTATGCGTTTAATGGATCATTCTAACACAGCGCGCCTATATAGGTAAAACCCCTGTCACACCAGGGCTGCGTTCTCACGGCGTCCAAGAAAAATGCAGAACGCCGAGGTGCGCGCAGTACGATCGCAAACATCGCCGTAGCAACGCAGTGGCGTCGCCAGTAGACGCGTTGGGATCGCATAGAACGCCAAGCGACGGCGCGCATTTTGAGCATGCTCAAAACAAACGCCGTCGCTCGGCGTTCTGATCAGAGCGCAGTGAGGTCGCCGTAAGGTTGCCATAGCAGCGCAGTAAGGTCTCCTACAACGCAACAGGAGCTCGGCAGGGGCGCACAGAGGTCTCCTACAACGCCATATAAGCTCCGCTTGTATAATTGATTAAAACCCCTGTCACACCAGGGCTGCGTTCTCACGGCGTCCAAGAAAAATGCAGAACGCCGAGGTGCGCGCAGTACGATCGCAAACATCGCCGTAGCAACGCAGTGGCGTCGCCAGTAGACGCGTTGGGATCGCATAGAACGCCAAGCGACGGCGCGCATTTTGAGCATGCTCAAAACAAACGCCGTCGCTCGGCGTTCTGATCAGAGCGCAGTGAGGTCGCCGTAAGGTTGCCATAGCAGCGCAGTAAGGTCTCCTACAACGCTACAGGAGCTCGGCAGGGGCGCACAGAGGTCTCCTACAACGCCATATAAGCTCCGCTTGTATAATTGATTAACTGATTGATTGATTTGATATTTAACGTCCCAGTCAACACTGTTTAGGTCATTTTGGAGACGTTGCTTTCAATTTTGTGGGACTTTTACCCGACTTTGAGATGAAATGACATCTGAAGCCCTGTCGCCCAATGAAACCAATAGAGTTTACACGTATAAGCATGTTTATACCAATAGGGTTTACACGTATCTCGCACCGCTTTGCCTGGGCAGGCTTAGATCCTCTAATCCTCTAAGCGCTTTACCAGTACTCGTGTGAGGTCGGTTTCAGCTCTGCTAGGAAGCATCATGCAGCCCATCTATTTCTTCCATTCCCGATGGGAGGGAGCCGCCCGCTTGTATAAACAGTGGCTAGAGTAGAGTTTGATTGTGTACTGTCCCGAAAAACCTACTTCTGAGGTGACTCATTCCGGGTAAGGTAATGGCGATTTGACTTGCTCCTGCTTGCGGTGGACTTGCTTCCGACGGCACAGGAGTACTGGTAAACCGCTTAGGGGATCTAAGCTTGCCCAGGCAAAGGGGCGCGAGTCGGACCATCTGTGCTTATTAACCCTATTAGTTTCATTGGGTGACAGAGATTGAGATGTTATTTCATCTCAATGTCGGGTAAAAGTCCCACAAAATTAGTAGCAACGTCTCCAAAATGACCTATAATGTGTTGATGGGACGTTAAACCTCAAATCAAACAAAACTGTTCGACTGTTGAAGATGTCTGTTTACACTTTGAGATCGTCTTCAACATGTGAGCGCCGTAAAAGCGCAGTGCACGCATTGAGAGCGCCGTAAAAGCGCAGTGCACGCATTGTGAGCGCCGTGAAAGCGCAGAGGAAGCGCCATGAGAGCGCATACAATCGCCATCAAGAACGCCGCAGGATCGCGATAGATCGCCATGTAAGCTCCGTAGCAACGCCTTGGTCGCTGTAGGGACGCCATGACAGATCCATGTTCACAAAAATATCCCATATTTCTTGCGATCTCGCGGCGTTCTGAAAAATTAAACAACGCCGTCCCATCGCAGTGAAAACGCGGCATAGTGTGACAGGGGCTTTAGTGATTGATTGATTTGATATTTAACGTCCCAGTCAACACTGTATAGGTCATTTTGGAGACGTTGCTTCCAATTTTGTGGGACTTTTACCAGACTTTGAGATGAAATGACATCTTAAGCCCTGTCGCCCAATGAAACCAGTAGAGTTTACACGTATAAGCATGTTTACACCAACAGAGTTTACACGTATCTCGCACCACTTTGCCTGGACGGGCTTAGATCCTCTAAGCGGTTTACCAGTACTCGTGTGAGGTCGGTTTCAGCTCTGCGTGGAAGCATCATGCAGCCCATCTATTTCTTCCAGTCCCGATGGGAGGGGGCCGCCCGCTTGTACAAACAGTGGCTAGAGTAGAGTTTGATTATGTACTGTCCCGAAGAACCTACTTCTGAGGTGACTCATTCCGGGTAAGGTAATGGCGGTGGACTTGCTCTGCTTGCGGTGATTGCGGTGGACTTGCTTCCGACGGCACAGGAGTACTAGTAAACCGCTTAGGTGATCCAAGCTTGCCCAGGCAAAGGGGCGCGAGTCGGACCATCCGTGCTTATTAACCCTATTAGTTTCATTGGGTGACAGAGATTGAGATGTCATTTCATCTCAATGTCGGGTAAAAGTCCCACAAAATTAGAAGCAACGTCTCCAAAATGACATATAATGTGTTGATGGGACGTTAAACTTCAAATCAAACAAAACTGTTCGACTGATGAAGATGTCTGTTTACACTTTGAGAACGTCTTCAACATGTGAGCGCCGTAAAAGCGCAGTGCACGCATTGAGAGCTCCGTAGAAGCGCAGTGCATGCATTGTGAGCGCCGTAAAAGCGCAGAGGAAGCGCCGTAAGAGCGCATATAATCGCCATCAAGAACGCCGCAGGATCGCGATAGATCGCCATGTAAGCTCTGTAGCAACGTCTTGGTCGCTGTAGGGACGCCATGACAGGTCCATGTTCACAAAAATATCCCATATTTCTTGCGATCTCGCGGCGTTCTGAAAAATTAAACAACGCCGTCCCATCGCAGTGAAAACGCGGCATAGTGTGACAGGGGGCTTAATGGAAAGTAGCTGTGTTTTATTCTACAACAAATCATGGAATGAAAGAGCGTGACGGGTGACGCAAATTTATGACGTCACTAGTCGATTTCCTTGATGTTAGACGGTGTAACGCCATATTGTCGCATCGAAACCGTTAGAAAAGGATATAAATGCATGTGTAGCAGTCGATAATTTTCGAAATAGATCAGCTCTAGTTTGTGATTTGTTGAGTAATAAATCACAGTCTGTCGGTCAGTTGTAATAGTAGAAGCTCCCGTGTGACGAAAGCTCACAAAAATGCATTTTGAGTGGCCACCATGGTACCAAAATTCTCTTTAGTATATTATTTTAGTACTATATCTGGGCAGTATGAAACACAATATTTCCCATTTTTTAAGTCTTGCAAAACATGTTTTATATCATGCCAACATGCGGTACACAAAGTCACGAATGTGCCAGTTATGTAATAAGACTAACATTAGGACAGTGTTGAAATATAAGGTCTTTTCAGATGTAGTCATTAACAGTGGTGCAATTTACATTTGTTTAAATTGTTTCATGCAGGAAACTTATAAATGAAGTATAAATATGATACACACCATGATTTTAACCAGTAAAATGGTCCAAAATGGGACTATGGTAAGCATATTTGGGGCAAGCTTTTCATGAAAAACTTGTTTTAAGTTAACATAGGCAACTTGTATATTGCTAAATAGTAAATACATTATAATGTGGTTTGTAACCAGCATATGCCATGCACACACCCCTTTCTGGAATTTTTAGGAATAAAATAATAGATTGTTTGAGAGTTGAGAGTACTTTTCTCTATTTGGCATAGAATGTGTAAGTATAGCCGCTCCAAAAGTGGTACAATAGTGATGGCTGCTTCATAGAAATATTTTCACACAGGATTAGATCAAACTGTGTAGTTTAGCTGCTTTCTATTCATACACTTTTATCATTTAATATATTATAGACCATAATGTATGAGCCTCATCATGAGAAAACCTGCAAATTTCATGTATGAACGATAAATATGCAGATAAGCCTGTGTGTACACACAGTGTAATCAGCATCTTTGTTGTTTGCTTTGTGAATGATATACTATGGCTACTAAAAATAAATTAACTCAGCACTGAATGGCTAATCAGCACTGAATGGCTTCTTGGTTTTTTAGCTCACCTGTCACGTAGTGACAAGGTGAGCTTTAGTGATCACATTTTGTCTGTCGTCCGCCGTGCATGTGTCCGTGCGTGCGTCCGTAAACAATTTCAAATAAGTATATCTCTAATACCCCATTGCCAATCTTGATCAAATTTCATGTGAAGCATCATCAGGTAGGGGAAAAGGCTGCATTAAGGTTTCTGGGCTGATCAGATTGGAATTCTGGTCGCCATGGCAACATATAGTTCTCATAGACTTATAAGGGGAAAAAATTAAACAATCTTCTTCTCTGAAACCACAGGGTCCAGAGCTTAGATATTTAGCTTGTGACAATGTTAAGTGGTCAACTATATAAATCCTGCCAATCATGCCCCTGGGGTCCAAATTAACCACACCCAGGCGCCCCTTGTCTCCTATAGACTCATAATGGAAAAAAAAGCTTCAAAAATCTTCTCTGAAACCACATGGCCCAGAGCTTAGATATTTAGCATGTAGCAAGTGGTCACCTACATAATTCCTGCCAATCATGCCCCTGGGTTCCACATGGGCCCCTTCTCTCCCATAGACTCATAATGGAAAAAGCTTCGAAAAATCGTCTTCTCTGAAACCACAGGGCCCAGAGCTTAGGTATTTAGCATGTAGCAACAACAAGTGGTCACCTACATAATTCCTGCCAATCATGCCCCTGGGGTCCAAATTGGCCATGCCCCGGGGCCCCTTATCTCCTATAGACTCATAATGAAAAAAAAAGCTTCAAAAATCTTCTTCTCTGAAACCACAGGGCCCAGAGCTCAGATATTTATCATGTAGCAATGACAAGTGGTCACCTACATAATTCCTGCCAATAATGCCCCTGGGGTCTAAATGGGCCGCGTCCCAGGGCCCCTTCGCTCCCATAGACTCATAATGGAAAAAAGCTTCAAAAATCTTCTTCTCTGAAACCACAGGGCCCAGAGCTTATATATTTAGCATGGAGCAATGGCAAGTGGTCACCTACATAAATCCTGCCAATCATGCCCCTGGGGTCCAAATTGGCCACGTCCCTGGGCCCCTTCTCTCACATAGACTCATAATGGAAAAAAGCTTCAAAATCTTCTTCTCTGAAACTGTGAAGCACAGAACTTAGATATTTAGTATCTAGCAACATAAAATAGTCACCTACATAAATCCTGCTAACCCTGCCCCTTGCGTCAAAATTGGCCACGCCCGTGCTCATCAGCTCCTATAGACTTACATGTATAATGGAAGAAACTTCAAAAATCTTCTTCTATGAAACCATAAGGCCCAGAGCTTAGATATTTAGTTTGTAGTAAGGTCATGTGGTGACCGACATAAATCCTGCCAATTATGCCCCTGGGATCCAAATTGGCTACACCCCAGGGCTCTTAAGCTCCCATAGACTTACAATTGGAAAAAATTAAAAAATCTTCTTCTCTGAAACCACAGGGCCAAGAGCTTAAATATGTAGCATGTGGTCACCTACATAAATCCTGTCAACCATGCTCTTGGGGTCAAAATTGGCCACGCCCATGGGCACATTAGCTCCCATAGACTTATAATGGAAAAAAAAAATCTCTTCTAAAACCCAAAGTCCCAGAGGTTAGATCTTTAGTATGTAGCCACATGAAATGGTCACCTTAATAAATCCTGCCAAAAATGCCCCATTGGGTCAAAATTGGCCACACCCAGGGGCACATTACCTACCATAGACTTGAAATGGACAACTTAAAATGAAAAACAAACTTCAAAAATCTTCTTCTTTGAAAACATAAGGCCGAGAGCTTAGGCATTTAGCATGTAGCAACGTCGAGTGGTCGCCTACATGAATCCTGCCAATCATGCCCCTAGGGTCTAAATTGGCCAAATCTTGTGACCCCGTAACTCCAATAAACTAATAATGGAATAATGGAAAATTAGCTTCGAAAATCTTCTTTTCTGAAACCATTAAGTACAGACCTTAGATATTTAGTATAAAGCAACATAAAATAAATAGTCACCCACATAAATCATGCCAACCAAGCCCTTTGGTTCAAAATTTGTTCATTAGCACCTATAGACTTCTACTGGAAAAAACTTCAAAAATCTTCTCCAAAATCATGAGGCCCAGAGCTTAGATATTGAGTATGTAGCAATGTCAAGTGGTCACCTACATAAATCCTGCCAACCATGCCCCTTGAGTCTGAATTGGCCATTCGCCAGGGCTCCTTAACTCCAATGGACTTATAATGGATC